>JABBWB010000560.1:0-20029 GCA_016628085.1 Suillus occidentalis
AAAATACCGATGTCAACTTGTCTTGCGACCTCACACCTGTTCGATGATTCGAGTGCTCGTATAAACATTTTTCAACTCTCAAATACATTAGGCGCTGGATTACTAGATGCCTACATAGGACTCATAGCAAACCACAAGGTCAGACCATGATGACGCATTTGTTTGCATACACACTAGTCTGAATAATTGATTGACAGCTGCAGACCGAAGTAAGGGTTCTATCAGTGTTGCTCAAAGATCGAGTATATGCTGGGGATCTTTGGGAAATTATTGGAGAGTGTACTATAGAAGCGCAGCATGAGGCAATATTGCGCCAACACCAGAGCATCTGCGCTGGTGAATTTGAGGGGAGAAGGCATGCGACTGCAGAGCATCTCCTTATGCAGGAGAGGAAAAGATGAGGTCAGATGGAAGTGTCTTTGTATACCCAAGCCATCGAACACTTGCGGCAGCAACAACTGTGTGAGCCTCCCTGTGATCAATTTTTTGCATAAATGAACCCCCTATTACATCCCTAGCTATGCGCAACATATCACGTTCTTCCTCAACAACCTCGACACGTGCTGCAACCTCTACACCCTTGGTCTGTCCCACAGCTACGCGAAATAAATGTGAAGCTTGGTTAAAGAAACCATCCATCTACCCTCTCCCAGTTGTTCAATCTTTGATCATGGAGAAATACTCTTTTGCAGACCACTCTAGTCGTTCAGCGCCTGAATTTACTACCCATGAAGATAAACGGGCATCCGTCATTTCCAAGGTCAGTGCCGCAATTGATTTATCATACTGTTCTCACTGTTCTTGTAAAGTGTGTCGGCCCTTTATTGCCATTGTTGAGCGCATGGGTTAGTCTTGACGTCCAAGAAACCTTTTACAATGCATTCTGCGCGGAGCAAGTCTGCCAAGCAGGACTGATGACACAGCTGCTTTTTACTAACGGCCACCATGCTTATCCGCGCAACATCGGATTGGAGTTGCTTGTCTTGCAAGCAAAGATGCGCCGCGCCAAAGCTGAAGTAGACCTCTACACAGTGGCGATTGAAATTGCCCGTGAACGCGACTCCCCTGGTGGGTACGCTGATGGGTGTTATCTTCGATTTCTGATGACTTTACAGGTACATTGCCGTCTTCCAGCGAATTTATTCCGCCACCTCGACCAGATGAATTGTGTTATTACGGCGAGGATCATGAAACTGATTTTGATGACTTGGACGACTTTGAATTTGATTAAAGTGTTACCTGCGGCTGGGTTACTTCAATTAATATCAATTATGTATTATCCGGATGGGTTGTACTTATGTTATGTATGTAATCCTATTCCATTAGCAAGTGTGAGAAACGGTTCCGCGCAGGCGGCATTCCTGCGTAATCAAGGCAATCTGTGCGGTAGGGTAAGTGGGCTTTCAAAGCCACTGGTTGGCGGCGCTACACATCACTCTGTCGTCGGCCAATCACACTTGTGACCATCATATGTATTTCTGTCAGAATAAGTAGTGGTTTGTTGCAACTTCTTGTCCCTTGATGCCTCTTTCCTCTTGGTTATATAATAATTTGTGCAGGCTAATAATATTCAGACATTCTTGCGAGATATTGCATATCCACGTCAGGATTGTAGTTTACTGGTATCTTCTTGTCCCTTCGCGCCATTCTGCTCATGTTTGTGTATTAATTTGTCGTAAAATAGTCACACTTGCGAGTTATTACATATCCGCGTCAGGATTGTAGTTTGCTGGTATCTTCTTGTCCCTTTGTACAATTTTGCTCACTCTTGTGTATTAATTTGTCATAGAATAATCATACTTGGGAGATATTGCAAATCTGCATCAGGATTGTAGTTTGCTTGTAGTTTATTGACTATTAGTGCCATTTTGCTGGTGCATGTATATTGTATTATCGTGAGATATCATGCAGTAAAATTTTGATTGGGCATTGCCAAATCCATCTATAAAAAACATGTCCTCCCCGAATCCGTGATGCAGCACGCTCTATACCTATTGGCTCACTTAGTTTCACATGTTACTTTACTGAAAACCATATAAAAGACCCAGTAGTTAGATTGTACAGACTCAGTGTCCTTGCAACGAAGCTATTACCTGGTGACTTGCAGTGAGCATCTTTAGTGTCACGTGTGCCTTCACCTCAAGTGCATCACACTTCGAGCTGTCGTCACATCGTTGTTCCTGTATACATGCCCACTGCCCCAGCTGGCAATGCAAATTACATAAATGCCTCGTGTCCGAGTCCTGGGCGTCTCGTTGAGGCTGTGAAGAAGCACCAACTTGGACTTAGATCAAGACACCCACAAGCTCTCCAGTAAATTGCGCTCGATACCATCCACCTCGAACAGAATGACGGATGCAGAACAATCCGCCATTCGAATCACCATGACTAGCCGAACATTTGAAGGCCATGAAGACAATGTCGTGGCAGTCGCAGTCTTCCCCGATAAACGCCGTTTGGTGACGGCCTCGTCCGACAACACGCTTCGTCTGTGGGACTTAGAAGATGGTGTTGCATTGAAGATAATGGAGGGGCATCACTTCGGTTTACAAGGAGTTGCAGTATCAAGAGACGGGCAATTCATAGCAAGCCATGATGGTGGTGGAACGCTCATCGTCTGGAACAGAGACGGCGAGCCTCTCACTGCTCAGCCAATCAAAGCCCACTCCGGACTGATCTACTTGCTTGATTTTTCCCCGAACAGCACATTTCTGGCGTGTGGATCATCCGATACCACAACGGAGCTCTGGAATACAAAAACATGGCAGGTGCAAGGAGACCCAATCAATTGTGGCGCTCGAGTCACCTGTATTCGGTATTCCCCATCTGGTGAACACCTTGCCATCGCAACCCAGTCAAATATTCAAATATGGAATCCAAACAAGAGAAATTGCATCGCAAAGTTTCAGGGTCACTCTGCATTTGGCGGTGGGGCATGGACCATGACTTTATCACTCGCGTGGACGCTTGATGGCACACGGCTTCTCTCAGCGGGTAGCCATTGCGATCCTGTCATACGGGTCTGGGATTCATCGACCTGGAAGCAAGTCGGTGAACCCTGGAAGGGCCATACTGGAGATGGTTTCAGGCTTGCCTTGAATCCTACTGGCACCCTTCTTGCGTCCGTATTTAGTGACGGCCAGGTTCGCCTGTGGCAGCTTTCGGATCAACAGACCATCGCAATATTCAAGCACGCCAATCCGGTGTATTGTGTCACCTTTACCACGGATGGCAAGCACGTCCTGAGTGGAGGAAAAGATAAAGTGATCTCAAAGTGGGCAGTACCTTTGCTGGAGGATATTCTCAAGGACCAGGCATCAAATGCAAGATCCTGTTCATTTTCCGTCCATTCTTCATCTCATTTTCTTCAAGGATGTGTCACGGGAGGACACCCCAAAAGAACAAGTAGCAGGTAGTGCGAGCCCCTGTTCGTTGACAGTCAGTTCGTCTTCTTGCATATTGATTCTCAATTTTGACTCTTCAAGTCTCAACAGTTTGATTGCAAGGCTTGTTTCGGGCCTTCGTTCTTACCATGCAATCTGACCATGTGTTGATGCAGATCCTCATCATCAACACGACAGCCCGCAATGCATGCGTAACCGGGGACTTGACTACTGCTACCAAGCTGCTCACGCAAGATATCGACGCTGATAGCAACGACCACGACTCTTACGCGAATCGCTCGTTTGTGATGGCGAGGAAAGCTGACTGGGACCACGCACTTGATGACGCACAAAAGGTGACTGTCCCGCCGCGATCTTCTTCATACAGGCTAACTTATGGCGATATAGAGCATCAGCATTCAGCCATCTTTGATGGGCTGTATCTCCATGGGAATTGCCCACTGTGGAAAACGACAGTTCAAAGATGCGATGAAAGCGTTTGACCTCGCCTTCGTGTTCGTAGACGCAAACATAAATAAAACTCGTCTTCTACTTTTGATTAAGGTACATAATTTATGTCTCATGTACTCACTACTTACACGATAGCCGCCAGGCTATCGCCCTTTTTAATGCAGATCAACATGACGAGGCACTTCTGCGCGTCCAAGAGCTAGCTGCTACTTGTCCCAATGCAGATTCTCTTGCCTGTGGTATCGTGGAAGTGAGTGCTCCTCACAGTCAAACATCAGATTCACGTGTCGATACTGATTTTGCGAACATTGCACTTCAGACTTATCTACACGTCCAAGTGGGAGTGAATGCATTAGATGATGCACGCCACAACGATGCTGCTGATCACTTCGCTGCTGCCATCAACACCATTAGCTTCTCGTCCATATCGCCTATCCATTCTAAATATGATATCTTTGTGGTGGTACGTTGATTGTGACTCGGATGCAAAATTCTTATTTCACGTCCAACTGAGTGCTTGCACAGCTGTTCGGGTGGGACCTCGAGTCACTGTGGCTCACTGCGCACCAATATTGGTGCCGTTCGCTCTTTCAGGCAGGTAGATTTGCAGAGGCCCTCAGATCGTACAGACAGATGATGGATGGATGTGATGAAGCTATGAAGGCGAGCTGCCTTGACTGGTCCACTGGCAAGTCTTCGTGATATTAACTGGCTATAATGTTCACCTGCATTTCACCCAGCGTTCAAGCAAGATTACATCGCACTTCATGCTGCCAAGGGAGACGAGGCCCTCGCTGCGAGTAATTACGACCTGGCTATTGAGCTTTACTCTACAGCAATCCACCTCGATCTCGCAACTGATGCTATCTTTGCGAACCGCAGTAAGGCGAGTGCGGGAAAAATGCTATGGGATGATGCACTCCTCGATGCGGAAAAGGTGCAATAACAGCTACCGTTTCGTATTTGACGCTCATTTTGGTGATGCACAGGTCATTGAACTCGACTCCTCATCTTACTTAGGATATCAGTTAAAGCATGCGGCACTTCATGGCGCACACCGATATGATGAAGCCATCGAAGCCTTCAACATTATGCTCTCCAAGTTGGAAAATACTCCCGACACGGAAACAACAAGTACGCCCCAAATAGCACACACTTCAACATTGTTGACTCTTTGTCTAGACCTGCGTCAACAGTATGTTAGTCCATGCGAAGTGGACGGTGCTATTGAAGCGAGCATTAAGGCTCAACTCGATAATGCCCCACATCGTCTATTCGACACCTCCACTGGACGCTTATGCAATCGCGAGGCACAGATCAATGCCTTCAAAATGAGCGCAGAGTACAAAGAACTTTTATCGTCCACGATGAAGCATGGAGACCTCCGAATGGAGCGCATCCAAGACGTGGTGGCAATGTACTTCCGTTATGTCATGCTATCGCACAGGTGGGAAGGGACAGAGCCGTTGCTGCATGACATCCAGGGCAAGGTGGTATACAACTTGTATCCAGCTGGCGGCATCACGAAGTTGCAGTCATTCTGTGTAACTGCTCGTAATAAAGGGTATCGCTGGGCATGGGTTGACACGTGCTGCATCGACCAGACTAACAACGTTGAGGTGCAACAGTCAGTCAACTCCATGTTTGTCTGGTATCGCCACTCGGCGCTTACCATCATCTACCTATCGGATGTTCCACCTTCGTCGCAGCCTGGAGCACTCACAGGTAGCGCTTGGAACACACGAGGATGGACAGTCCAAGAATTCCTGGCCCCGAAATTTGTCCTATTTTATCAGAAGGATTGGTCGCTATATCTCGACAATCGCTCTCCCAACCACAAGGATTCGCTTGCAATCATGCAGGAGATGGGAAATGCGACGGGCATAGATGCACAAACCCTTGTCGCCTTCCGTCCGGGGATGAGAGACGCCAGGGAAAAACTGCAATGGGTGTCGTCGCGTGTCACCACGTGGCAGGAAGATATTGCATACTCATTGTTTGGTATCTTTGGCGTCAACCTGCCTGTCATTTATGGGGAGAAGAAGCAAAAGGCGCTTGGGAGGCTCTTGCAAGAGGTCGTAGCTCAGTCAGGTGACATCAGTGCCTTGGATTGGGTGGGGCAATCATCCGAATTCAATAGTTGTCTACCAGCCGATATTACTGCATACAAAGCCCCACCATGCGCCCTGCCATCTCTGTCTGAGGATGACATTCAGACGTCAATCTCCTCACTCCGACACCTGATGACGCTAGATTTCGTCCTCAAACTTTACGCCCGGCTTGACAACTTGAACGCGCCTCATTTCGGGAACTGCAGACTGCACCTGCCTTGCATCGCATTTCGTGTCACAGCAGTCAAACGGAGTCGCGCTCAAGACCAGGAGATGTATGAAGTCAGGGCCGACGGGCTTCATGACCTGCTGATCACCACAGAGGACAGGCTGATTCAGTTCTCATCACCACGACCCACCATGCAGACATTCTTGCTTGTTCGTCCGTGGAATCGTTATCTGCTCGAACTTCCTGACTTCGCGGATCAATCTGGCTTGGCAGAGTTGCCTGACGTTGATGATGACGCGCAGAGCGAGGACGATTATTGGTCTGCACCCGGGTCTCCAACGTCGGATGCGCCTGACGTGTTCCCTGAAGCACAGGAGTCGATTGACTCTGAACTGAGCGATCGAGCCTTGCGATTGATTGCTCGCCTTGAGCAGCCTTTTGGGGCATTCTTACTAGCGCAGCAGCGCGGCGGAGAATACCAGAGAATCGCGTCAGATCATGACATTATCGCACAAGTCAAACTTGAAGACCTTTCTTCTATTATGGATATGGTCAGGACACTAGAGATACTGTAGCGGTATGCATTTTTGGAAGCAGAGATATTTCATCTACACTGTGATAGTTTCCACTTTGTCTTTGGAGTATGGCAGCTCGTCACTACTATTTTTGCACCTATATAGTTCCGATCAACGGGTGTCCACGAATGCAGGTTGCAATTGAGATTCAAATTAGTGAAGCCTACACGCACAGTGGCAAAATATCTTGTGGGGAACATTTATTACAGATTCAAACACATCATGTACATTGATAAGTGGGTATATAGTGGCATTTGAACCAAACAACAGTGCTTCTGAATAAGTGATGAATGATGTATGAACACATAAAGGGGCAACCAGAAATAAATGTGCGACCATCCGAGTCCACAAAAGAAAGCAAAGGGTAAACGATATTCATCTCAAGTCGTAAGATCATGCAAAGCTAAAAATGAAAGATATTCGCTCTCCAATATCCCTGAAGGGCACCAGTGCATCAATTCAGGACACATGCACCCCTCAGTCCATCCATGGGAGGCCATCGCGGGTCCGGTATAAATGGTGTATTCATCCACGGTATTAGATGAGCCATAGAGGACTCCCAGCGATGGGTCATAGACAGCTGGCGGGGGTGGGGATTGAATGGAGTAGGGTTGGAATTGTATGGGTTGTGGTCGTAATTGGGCAGGTTGCGAGGGCTGCAGTTGTGATTGGGTGGGTGGTTGCGGTTGAGGTTGGAATTGTATGGGTTGCAGTTGGAATTGAGCGGCGTATGGCTGCAATTGCATTGGTTGCGGTCGGAATTGGGCGAGTTGCGGGAGTTGCGGTTGGAATTGGGTGGCGTGTGGTTGCGGTTGGAATTGGGCGGGTTGCGGGGGTTGCACTTGGAACTGGGTGGATTGGTATTGGTACTGGTGGAATGGAGCAGAAGGCTGGGGCAGGGATCGGAAGGATGAAATCAAAGCAGGGGGCTGCGCCTGTGGCTGGGGCGACGAAGACGCCGACTGGGTCCTGCCTGATCCCCTTGCAGAAGAGGCGCCACGACCGCGCGCCAGAGGAACATACCCATGGCGTTTCATGCGGTGGCGCGTGAGGAGGGCAGGGTCGTGAGTCTTGTAGTTACAACCATCGTGAGGACAGATCTCGCGTTGCTTGCCCGTACTAAAATTGATGATCAATTGGTGGAATCGATGACGATGACGAATGAGCACATACTGTTTAGCGTAATGGATGTCGTAGCTATTTTTATTAATGTCGCAAAGTCGCATTCAGGCCAGGTGCAATTATACGCACTGAATTAGAGACGAATGTGAATGGGTTGTATATTATGGAGGAGAAACACGTACTCTGGTGAATGTGCAGCCTCATGTTTTTTAAGGTCAGCAAACTTGGCAAAAGTTTGGTTGCAGTCAGCTTGAGCAGAACAAGTGTACTTCTAAATATTGCAAGAGTTAGTCTTCAGGTTATTGGATGACTTATGCGTCTGATTAGGCTTACGTGGATTTGAGACATGATCAGCTGATAGAAGTAGTACTTGGTTCTTTTCAAGGTGAATGCGTGATTCGACTCAAGGTGATGATGATGATGATGATGATGATGATGATGATGATGAGAAGGTATTGAGTAGGTATATATAAGATTCCTAACTGTGGTCGTGCCACTGTGGACAGACACTTCAAGTTGTGGATGTTACATGTGGATGTGGACCATGCAACGTGTGAGTGCATTGTCCTTTGAGCGACCACACCCGTTTAAGGCTTCATCATCTGTTACAGCATTGAGTGAACATTAACATCGATATTTTGCTAGAGAAACGTACGTCCTGATGTACAGAATTGAGTATAGACTGACATCGAGACTGAGAATATCGTAATTGGTTTCTTGACACCGAGGTCCGACAATGTTTCGGAGGCCTTTGCCCCTCTGGCCTGCCACTCGACCGTACAACGCCTTGATAAGTCACTGAGTAATCTAAATTTTCAAGAGCAGTGCTTCGAGGTTCCATCCTCGTACTAGGAAGACACGTTCTGGGGGACGTTCGACTGCGATGATGAGATGCATCGAAATCGGACGCGCAGTTTTTAGAGTGCGTGCAGGCCAATTCATTGGTGTTTATTACCACTAATGTCGGACAGCACACCGACGTAATTTTGAGCAAAGGGATAACCGAGTGTGCGGTTGTCATCCTTGTATTAATGTAATATCAGGTATGAATTTCAAGGAAAGGCCTGGTGCAACATATTGAACGTACCAGTAGCCACAACGGTAGTTCCGAATCCAAGTATGCCGCCCAAGAGTCACTGTGCATTTACACGGAACCCGACAAGATGATATCATCCAATGCGAGGTTCATCGATGATATAGTCTGGAATTGTTGTCGATATCATACTCGTTTCGCTATGCCGAGTCGGGCCAACGCCCATCGCTTTTGTGCAAGTCAACATGCAGAGACCGTGTACTGCCAACTTATGTTGGACTCGGTTACCTTGGCACATGTTTGGACAGAAGTGCACTAGTGAACATTGAACTAGCCGACTCAGTTACTCAGACCACAACTTTAGGGCCTGCGAAGGTGGCACATGACCTGGCAGCAGCGCCATCTCAAATTTCAAATATGTTCTGCATGCTCGATAATTTCATCCATCCACACTGGCTAGTAAATGCCCTGAACTTCAGTGGATTTGACCACTGAAATTCAGCTGCCCTGGAAATTCAGTGCATCTCCACAGCCACTGAATTTCAGTTGAAGCAGTTTTGACGCACTGATTTTCAGTGGATATCAACTGTTTTTTGGTGCATGATGATTACATTGCAGCGTATTGTGGCTGCACAGCACCACTCCTTGCGACAGACGCAGACGATCATCTATCTGTCAAGTAGTACACTACTAATAGAGGTACCAGTCGGCGGTAATACAGTCTTAAGTTGTGAATGGCACACAGAGGGTAGAAGACCATTGCTATCGGCCACCAGTATGAGCTACAGTCCATAATTCTTAAAGAGGGAGAAGTAAACGTCAAATGAAGCAGGGCAAACAGCCACCAGTACAACAAATGTGCAGGTTGTGGCCAGACGTGCGGAAGAGCACGTGCATGGTGTGCATTGCAATACTTAGTAGGGGCGGCGGTGATTGAAAGCACAGTCACGTGATCTCACAAACAACACGTCAACAAAGGACTTTACGATATTTCTGCACTTCTCCATCAACCATCTTCCTTTCTGCAATTGCTGTGAATATCAGCTCATGCACAGATTTTTTTTGGCCTTTTTCACTCCTTCTCGACATGGGTTGATGTAAAGGTTCACGTGTTGATGGTCTTTCTGTGCCATCCTGGTATGTTTCACCCTGTTCCTTTGTTGTACTCATAGTTTGCACACCCCCTTCATGCTTATATGCGCCCCTTTTTTGCTGTCATACGTGTCTTTACTCACTTAGGCTTCCAGGACTCTTTTAAAGCATGTTTCATGCCCTCCGCAGCACTCTTGTTGCGCATATATGCACATATTTGGGACCTTCTGTGGCTTATACCCCGTTGTGACATAGCCAGGTACGTTTTATGATAACCGTGATACTATACTTGTCCTCCTCACTCATCTGTCCCTATGATGATGTCAGTCCTCAGTCTGTTCATCATCTGTCATCCAGATGTCGAGGGAAGCATTGAACAATTAAGTCCTGCCCAACTTCACGTCACAGGAGCCGTATTTGCAGAGTGTCGTAAGTCTACTTTGTTTCACATCGTCTTTCATTCCCTTCACAACGCGATTCAGGTATGCGAGGTGCTCGGTGTAGTGACCAAGGCTGGTATCACGTGGGCTAGTGAAACCTCACTGCACGCACGGTGAGCACCTATCCCTTACTCATATGATATACTGACGGCATGTATGTAGTGCGAATCTTGCTTGCAAACCTGCGTTCGGACCTTCCAAATTTGCAGACTGTCATGACGATGCCGCTGTACATCGAAACTTCTCACAGAAACACGCATGACTCATACCCTCTATTACAGATATTATATCATGCACTGTATAGTAATATTGCTCGCATCACGTATTTTGGACCCAGACCGGGGTACACAGCTGGAATCCACTGATTTCCCATCATTTCTAAGCCTACCTACATCTACCGGAAATTTAGTGAATTTTATCCACTGATATTATATAACAGACGCGTGCCGGATCAGTGGATTTCTGGTATACAGAATATCGGTGCATAATCCACCGAATTTATCTAAGTCTAGTATCCACTGAAATTATATAACCCGTCCTTGCTACAGTGTCCAGTGCTTCAATCGCTGAATTGGAATTGAGATCGAGCAAGAAGTGAAGATCCCTCCGGGGTAAAATTCCAACATATGTATACTCCGAGGAACATTTTGCGTATAAAAGAATGTATTAGCCTTTGGACAAAATATTGCAAAGTGCTTTTGACAAAGTGACAAATGAGATATATAAACGAGTGGAGGAAGAGAGTGGGGTGCTGCTGAGGACGATAGTTGCCAATGTTGAGAATCCGGAGGCATGCGAGCCCCGTTATGCAGCTCATCAAGCATTCAATATTCAACGTTGAAGTCGATCGCAGGAACGTTACAGTCTGTCGAGTTTGTGTTTCCTAAAGTACCATTTTGCATCGTTTTTCCTATAAAATCTATCGTATGCAGATGGTCTTCAGTACTTGGTACAAAAGAAAAAGAACCAACTTTAACTGGGCGGTGGCAGTAATTATCCCGGCTGCTCAAGCGTACTGTTGTCAACGACATTTGAAATTTGAGCCTTGTACTTGCATGAGATTTTATCACATTTGAGTTGAAACGTTGAAGTCAAATGGACCTCCAAGGAACTGTCTACTATGCCAGTGAGTGAGGCGGCAGTGACACGCTGACACGTGACAGAGCGTGTCATTATCCTGTAACAAAATGTGACGAGTCCGCTGCTTCCGCGCACACCATGGCACCCGCCAAGTCCTCAAAGACCGCTGCAACGACAGGGAAAGACATTCGCTCTTTCTTCGGTGGTTCCGGAGGAGGTAAACCCGTGAGTGTTCTTCCTCCATTCATCCATAACTCCTGCAGACTCCTAGCACAAGGTGACAACCAAATCCGACCGTACAATGATGCCCGACAGTGACAATTCTCCGCCGCAGAAGACTCTCAAGCGTAAAACTACTGTCGTCATCTCGAGCGATGAGGAGGACAAATCCGTCGCGTCCCCGCCGCCAAAGAAGAAAGTAGCCGTCGCTGCGAAGGCCTCGGCTTCAAAAGTGGCTGCACCGAAAGCAGTCGCGTCCACATCAACTTCAAATGCTACTGCATCTAAGGCAGTCGTGTCAGCTTCGACCTCGAAAACAACTACATCGACAATGAAGACCAAGACGAACGGAAAAGTACCTGCCAGATCGAAGAAATCAAGGCAAGATGAGTTTGTGGTAAATTCTTCCGAGGAAGAATCAGAGGAGAGTGAGGATGACTTTGAGGACGAGGAAGAAGTCAAACCTAAGAAGAAGGGTAATACTAAGCCGCCCCCAAAGGCAAAACCGGCCCCCAAGAAACCTCCCCCGCAGACAGCACCTGCAACGAAAGCAGCAGCTAAAGGCAAGGCTAAAGAAGAGAACGTGGAACCGCCCGTCAAACCTTTCAAGTACGCTGACTTTCCGTGTCCGTGCTTCTGTTTCTGAACTACGTGACTTAGTTGGGCTGCTGCAAAAGCCGCAAAATTAGCTGGACCGTCTGCCCCTGGTTCGAAACAAGTCCCCGAACCAAAATCACCCAACTGTCTCGAGGGGCTAGCCTTTGTCTTCACTGGTGAACTCAGCAGCTTCTCTAGAGATGAAGCAGTAGACATGGCGAAGCGGTTTGGGGGGTGAGTGATCTTTATACCCACAGTATCTACAAAACTTCACAATTATGATTCCATAGGCGCGTCGTAGGGCAACCTTCATCAAAGACATCGTTTGTTGTCCTGGGTGACAACGCCGGTCCCTCGAAGCTTAACGCAATTAAAAAGCACCAACTCAAGACGCTCTCTGAGGACGAGTTTCTTAATCTCATCGCCACTCGCCAAGGACCAGGCGGACCAGGCGGTGGGGAGTTAGACGAGAAGACCAAGAAGAAGATGGCGAAGGAACAGGAAACGATCAAACAGGCTGCGAAGGAGCTCGAGCGGAGGGAGAAACAAGCGTCGAAGGACGCCGGTGAGACTGGCAGGTCAGTATGCACTCTCTTTTCGCTGGGCACATCCGTTAATTCTTACAACAGCTCCAAAACCGACGTCTCAAACCAACTGTGGACAACGAGATACGCTCCTCAGTCGTTAAAGGAAATCTGCGGCAACAAAGGACAGGTGGAGAAACTACAGCAATGGCTTCACGACTGGTAGGTCCACAGGTTAACGCCTCTTGGGGCAAACATAAATCCATTCGTAGGCCAGACAGCCTGAAATGCGGTTTCAAAAAACCTGGGAAAAACGCTATGAATGTCTACCGCGCTGTTATGATCACCGGTTCACCTGGCATAGGCAAGACTACCAGTGCGCATCTTTGCGCCAAGCTCGAAGGGTACACACCTATTGAACTTAATGCAAGCGACACGCGCAGCAAAAAGTTAGTCGAGGTAAATCAGGAGTGGAGCCTTACCCTTTGACTGTGCTCACAAATATCTAGAACGGTATGAACATCAGCAACCTGTCGTTAGATGGGTGGATGGGTGGAAACGACGTTCGTTCGTTCTATGCTCTCTGTTACGTTGCTCTAATACCTCAGTAGGCGACAAACGCAGCAGGAGTCAGGATCACCGACAAGACGTGTCTCATCATGGATGAAGTCGACGGCATGTCCGCTGGCGACAGGGGTGGCGTCGGCGCTCTCAACGCCTTAATCAAGAAGACAAAAGTACGTTTTAATTTGTCCAGTCGAGCAAGCATCTTACCTCGTTTTTTAGATCCCTATTATCTGTATTGCTAACGATAGAGGCGCCCAGAAGTTGAAGCCACTCGTCGCAAATACTTTTAGCATGCCATTTAGACGGTATGTTGAACTCAACTACAGGCGTGACAGGAGCTCATTGTAGTAACAGGCCAGAGGCTCAAGCTGTTCGATCACGTATAATGACGATCGCGTACAAGTAAGTTGTCCCTCAATTGCATTGACACCACGCTGATATCGTCGACTAGGGAGAAGATGAAAATTCCCGCCAACGTCGTCGATCAGCTTATCGCTGGCTCTCAGTCAGATATTCGACAAGTTTTGAATATGTTATCGACGTGGCGACTATCCAGTAGCAGCATGGACTTCGACGAGGCGAAGAATCTGTACGTGTGTTCTTCGTCGTTTGTTATTCACTAAATATGCTGTATCTTAGTGCAAAGATCAACGAAAAGTACACTATTTTGACCCCGTTCGACGTCACGTACAAAATTCTTGGTCCGTACGCGTTCGGGCCGAATGTTCGAGAGACACTGGGCGACAAGATGGAACTGTACTTTCACGACCATTCTTTTGTCCCTCTTTTCATCCAGGTGAAGCACATTGTTTTCGAGTGCCACAGAAGTATTTACCCTCATCAGGAAAATTATTTGAAAACTCAACCTGTCAAGGTTCGGAACCTCGAGGGGCCTCCAAAGATGTTGAAGCAACTCGAGTTGATGGATCAGGCCGCCTCTTCTATATCTGACGCCGATCTTGTCGACGCTCTGATTCATGGGTGAGCAGATCGCATAGCTCTTTCTATCGGATCTCATTTCCTTCAGGCCGGAACAACACTGGTCATTGATGCCTTTGCATGCGGTGTGTTCAATGGTGCGACCCGCTTCATTCCTGTTTGGTCCAGGTGGCGGATACGGCGGCCAAAACCCAATGACTTTCCCTCAGTACGTTCCCTCACGGATCACAACACACGTCATTCATATGATACTCGCACAGGTGGCTAGGACAAAATTCGAAACAGAACAAGCTCAATCGACAGCTGGGAGACGTGCAGGTCCGAATGCGACTCAAAGTTTCTGGAGACAAACATGAGATCCGGCAATCATATATCCCTGCACTATTCCCTCACGTCGTTAAGCCATTAATAGACCAGGGTGCAGTGAGTATTGTCGCTTGCTCTTTTCCCTCACTACTTATCGCGTGTCTTCATAGGCCGCTGTTGACGATGTCATTGAACGGATGGACGAGTATTACCTTTCCCGCGAGGATTGGGACACTGTCATCGAGCTCGGCGTAGACGCGCAGAAAGATGATATCGTGAACAAGCTTATCAAACCTGCGACCAAGACATCGTTCACGAAGAAGTAAGTTTCACCAATCAACTGCGTCTGATTGTCGCTAATGGCAAGTCCAGGTATAACAGCATGGATCATCCAATACCCTTCCATAAAGCAACGGACCTCGGGAAAGCACCCAAGAAACTCTTGGGAGGTCCCGCACCCGATCAAGAGGATGTATTCGAGGTAAGCATCCTAACATGATCCTCACCGTGTACTGACATCTCTACAGTTGGATGATGAAATTGTCGATGTAACTGATGACGAGAAGAAGAAATTGAAGGACGAGGATGAGGTCGCTGCTGATAAGCTGTTCCAGGCTAGTAAGCCCAAGACCCAGAGTCAGAAGAGTCAGAGCTCTAAGACGACTACGGTCAAAAGGAAGAAGGCTCAGAATTTTATGTGATCTACTTTATCATGGACTTCTATGACCAGCTCTTCACTACGGAGAGTTAGTCCGTTTTGATTGCGAGGACGACGCAGTTGCGCGTGTGGGGAGGATTTGATCTAGCATACCTGTTCAAAGGCAAGATTCGCCTCATAACATAATCATTTGCAGGGCCAACAACCGTGATCGACACCGTCTGCCAACTTGGGAGGCAATTGCCTTTCGGTCATGAACTTTCGGCTAGATCTATACGTAGGAGCAACATTCCATTGGCTCGGGCCATTACAGAGGATGTCGAGGACCACGAAATCTACGTTTGAAGGCCGATTTGAAGTAAAAGAGCAGAACCCTTCATCCAGACGAAAGTTTAGGACGAGTGATCGATTGATCTTTAACAGGCAAAAACATCGTTCGGTCACGTAAAACGACATCGAAAATTGTCGGTTTGCAAGGAAATGCATTTGAATCTGAAAACGTATAGTAAGTACATAAACTCTGAGGTAAGTCATCTCCGTGATTATTACGTTCACACCTGAAGCTTGAAGCTGAAGCGAAGCGAATGCCTCGCAAATCGCGACGGCCCCAATAATGTCAACCTATAAAATACCCATATGTTGAGGATTTTGCTGCACCAAGCTCTACGATGTTAACCGCTCGCTTCACCATCTTTGCGCTGTTAACCTTCCTCGCTGGTGCCAATGCGGGGTGTGCAACGTGTGACACAACTTTGGAGGTCAACGGACAGGTTACCTACGAACTAGTCGACAGCTATATGAAGTACGACAACGGGTACACAGTTTGCGAGTACGTCGCTATCGCACATCTTCGAGTAAAGTGACTGATGAGCCGACAGATATGTGGGTACTACTGCACTGGGCGGCAAAGTGACCTGCGAGTATGGAGTAAGTGCTTTTTGGATGTTGTGCAAATCATCGTTTGACACATTGGTGGACCATCAGAACATGGGCTGGTTGGAGGACGGGGATAACGTGTGCCCGCGGTTCTCAGAGATGGATGGGGGTGGATGTTTTTGAAGGATGGATGTGAACTAGCTCGCGGACTTGGTGGACGGTAACGTTTGGCGATGGTGTTCGTTACACATCGTCGAATGCCAAAATGAGCATCGTAAGATGACATCTATTCTTGTCGTGGTTGGCCGAAGTATAGGTATAGTAATGAGCCAGTCGTGAAACTGAAAATTTGTACACCAGTCGAATGCCCGAACACCGCAAACGATTTAGTGAATTCATATTCCGCAACAGCTTGAAAGGTCAAACGCTATCAGGAATAGAGGAGGTCCAAACGAACTTGAATCAAACAGGTATGGTGTCCAACTCGGACTGCTTGGTGGAACGCGAAGAATGGATGTGGAATCAAGATGGGATACGAAGGATGGACTCAAATTCCCACTCAATTCTTGTCTGCAACGATATGTAGTGTCATGTTTGCCCCTGTCACGAGAGCCTGGCAAGCGCCCACGCTCGTTCTTGTTCTTGTACCATTACTACTCACATCTCAATGGCACAATTTTATTTTATTTCTCTAGAATACTGCCTGCCATCAGGACACAGTTGCGCTCAACGAAGGCCGCCATTCATGGACGTGACTCGGAGATAACAACCTCAAGGGCTTCCATACTAGGCTTCCATACTACTAGTCATGATGAAATACAGGACCTGGCAGAATGTAGGCACGGATGATATGCGCCTCCGTAGCCCATGCCAAACACCTCTCATGAGACACAGGCACGATGTATTATCTCTTGTGTACCAAAGGAAGGGGTTACGTTCTCAGTGGAAGGATATCTTGAAGGTAGATATCTGCTCTGGATCAGGAGAGGCTCGGAACTGGTGTTAAATTCAATCTATCAGTAGGGCTTTCCCCCTCCCTACGAAACGCTCGACCAGCAACTCAACCAAGTGTATCCATGACCTATAAAGTCTGTATGACGCTCCAAAGCGTACTTTAATAGATTGCACGATACAACATCGAGTGCGCGATACACAACATCGAGTGCGCGATACAAAAGCAGCTCGGTTGGGCCTTGAAGCTTCGAAGTCATGTCAATATCATGAATTTTTCAGCAAGCAAGTCAACTATGAGCGCTAGTAACTAGGAGTATTAAGTTCGAAAATGGAAAAAAAAAACTGAAGGTTGCCAGCATCTGCAACAAAGCCTCGAATGTATTTGAGGCCTGGCTGTTGGTTAATGTGAGTATTATTGGTGAGGGAATGCATATAGTATGGATGAGCTGGTTAGGGTAGTAGCAAGGCATAGGCAATAAGGGCTCCATAGTAATCATTATGGTACTAGAAAAGATACTGAGTAGACGGCAAGAGGACACGAGAGATTAGACGGCAGTATTGACATCATCAATAAAATAATCTTCTGACCAGGGATTAATACGAGGAGGGGCAGATGGACTATTGGGGTCGCAGATACCACGCAATATGATATCAGACGGTTGGGGCTCTACGAAGTCGGGTGGCATGGCCGCAACACGACGGCGTTGAACAATGGTTGAATGAAACTGCGTCGAAAGTAAATCAGCGGTGCCGAAAAGTGACCCAGTGAAAAAGAGCCAGTGGAGGGGACAGTGTTTTGCTTGGGGTCTGTGGTACTAGGGATAGTTGTCGAGTGGCAGCAGGGAGTTTATCGATATCTGCATCAAGAGGCGTGCATCCAGATAGTTCCAGACATTGACTAATAAAGTTCAGTGACCCACCACCACCACCGTGATGGTGACTTCACGTGAGGGTAACACTCCTTTTAAGGCAATAACTAACGCATGAAAATTTCACCAGGCGCGTGTCATTGTAGACGCGTCGTGTGCGATGTAACGTGTAAACAAGTAAACGAGACAATGTATCATACCAATATAACTGAATGTGATCCTTGAGTCGTGCAGAGCATAGCGAATAAAAGCATGAAAAGACAGAAACTACTACACATTTGTTCGAGCCTTCTTAGCATTCCCGTTGGCGGCATTGTTGAACTTTCGCTTGCGGGAGCTGGGTCCAGCGTTGTTTTCCTTGTCACCTTCGAATAGAGGGACGAGCCAGAGTACTTCGGGAATACCAGCTTCGCGTTGTTCTAGGGATGTTAGAGTGAATGCGTTGAGAATGTCTGGTGGGAGAGGATGGCCGTGGGTCTTCTTGGGATGCGCATACTGTGGGTGGGTTTCGTTGAGGTGATCAATCATATTATAACACCATATCGCGTCCACATATGGCGCACCAGCGCGAGATCTCTTGCCTGTAACAGCCGCGAGTGTAGGGTGACACAACTCGCACTTGATGGGCACGTTGCGACATGGTCGGTTCTTTGATCCAGCGTCGGCGCTCGCCCACCTGAAGGAGGTGTGGTATGGGCAGCGTGTTGAGACCAAAACGACCCCACTACTCCCTATCTTGACCTGGACCTTGCACTCTTCGCGTCCAGATCGTCAAAACAAAAACATTGATTTTGCAGAGGGAATCAGCTACAACGCAAGGAATTTATTAATCTACATACTTAGAGCTACTCTAAGGTACCTATAACCACCACCTCCCCCAAGTCACGGAAAGATTTTGTTGAGATCCGAAGGCACTGGAGGGAAGTTCAGACGACAACGCGAGATAACGCCAAAGTGGCTGAAATTAAGGTTTTTGCTTACGGTAAGCAAGTAGTCAGTGTTTCGGATTTCGCCGTCGCACGCCTCTTGATCTGCATTAGAACTTTCTAAAAAAACTGAATTTACATAAAGTGAGTTACATAAGATATATCGGGACACACATTTCGTAGCTGTGAGGCCGCTACTCCGAGTCCGAGCCAACACGACTTATCTCACTCGCATTGAAGTACAACGTCAAAGAGATCCTGCCGCACGCTTTCGAATGACTCGTTTCAGCTCGCATCAACGATATCTCCGACGAGGAATTTCACGCTGTTGGGTCCGTTGTATGGAACACAATGTTCAAAGTCAAGGAACGACTCAATGTACACCGTCGAATTATTGCATGTAAAGCCCCACCTATGGTGCACGCGGGAACTTGCACGAAGCAAAAACTATGTGAGGACAACGACAACTAGAAGCAGGTCTTAGCAGCTGTGGATGGTGGAACGGAATGGGTAGATTTTTACTGGACGGACTCGGACGAAATCTCCAGCCTTACAAGGATGCCGTCGAACGCTTTGAGAAACTCGACATCGGAGAAAGCAATCTAGACTGCTGGAAGGCTGTACTATATATTGTGAAAGCTCACAGTGCTTTTGATCATGAGCGAAAACTTCTCACTCGTATAGCTGATGATCTTGTGAAGTACATACCTAATTGTCGATCCTAACTTCGAAGATTTCGGCCGTCTAGTTCACTAGAATAGTTGGCGTATCGCGCACTCGATGTTGTGTATCGCGCACTTGATGTTGTGTATCGCGCACTCGATGTTGTATCGCGCAATTTATTAAAGTACGCTTTGGAGCGTCATAAGTCTGCGCAATAACACAATCTGAGACAGCAGAATATCAGGGACGCAACCCTGGTCACGAGCTAATCATATCAGGAAAAACCTCCCGGAGGAAAAAACACATAATTTTGATAAAACGATGTAATTCAGAGAATTCTATGTAATTACAAGTATTAAGATAAAACCAGCTGAAAGACGATAAAGCACAATGAGATTCTCGATAATCATTTGAATAAAGAAAAAGTATATCTATCTATGTATGAGTTCAACCAA
>JABBWB010000561.1:0-20003 GCA_016628085.1 Suillus occidentalis
GCCATGTACTGTCGCGCCGCATGTCGTTTTCATACAGGCAGCCTTGCCAATGGCATCTACCTAACGCTCTTGAGCGCCTGACAAATGACTGCTCGTGAAATGATTTTTCAAATCATCTAATGACCCTTGGAATGCGCAGAGCGTATCGTCTTCGTTAAGCCAGTCGCAAAAAAACTGCAATGGACGGCGAGGGGTGAGTTTCCTGTGCATACGTTCGACAACGATGGTCAGAATTCGGGCGGGAATGATTACCGGTGAGTCAGATCTGTTGAAGGTGGGTGGATGGTGAGGGTGCCATAGACGACGCTTGCTGATAAGGAGAAACAGCTGGTTGCGAGCCATGCTGCGTCCCAAAATCACGAGTGAATGATTCAGAGTAGGAGTCGGGAGGCGCAAGATCTGGTTGGGTGTGTACTGCGGAAAATGAGGCCTGTATATTGTAAGCGAAATGGCTACTCGTAGACGAGGTTAATGGACATACATTTGCAGTGAACCGGATGGCGAGAAATTGTCCCCTATTACCGTGGTGCGGTACTGGGAACTATGCAAGCCTGGGGATTGTGGGAAGAGTAACCTGTATATTGGTTTACGTTGATCGCCGGAAGATGCGTAAAGGTGCTTTGTGGACCAGGTGTGTTCCTAGACACCATTGGGACACTATTCCGAGTCAGTGGTACGGACTCGGCTTTTGGAATTCTCGACCGTGCTGCGTCGTAGATCATGGCACCGTTGAACTGGGTGTGGTGTTTATATATGGAGGAAAAGTGTGCTGAGGCTGCCTCACTGCCATGTGATACACCGCCCGAATCAACGGTGGCCTGGATAGACATGTTGGCAACATGGCTCGACAAATCGTCAGCGAAACCGAAAGGGCGAGTTGCGGTATTGCCATTTGGTGAGTTGACAATGTGTGTTCTGCTCGTAGGGGCGAAACTCCTGTCCCCCAAGTTGACCAATGTTGACGAGATAGGAAAACCAGTCTGAATGGGGTGACTAATCATGGAGCGAGATGTCCGTTTGGAAGAGAAAGTAGCAGTGGATCTAAGGCTTGACGCATTCAAATGATGGTGATGATTTGAACGTCCGGGTACTGTGAGCTCATGATCAGGGAATTTCATCGAGCTCTGCGACACCTTTCAGAATGATCAGTAATGGGGAATGAAAGTTCGAGAGCTACTACCATGTTAACGGCGGAGAGAGGCTCCATAGACATTGTGTAGTATTGTTCAGCTGGTTGCTTAATAGTCTGGCGTGCTTGTCCTGTGAAAGAGCAATGAGAAAATGCGAAGGTAAATAGGTGAGACTTACCGATACCAGGCATTGAAGCGATCACCGGTGAGTAAGAAGGGGGAGACATCGTCGTATAGTATTGCTGTGTTCGCTGCGGAATATTCTGATGTGCTTGTCCTGGAGGTGAGCGATGAGGAGATGGGACGCCAGGAATTGGTGAAGTCGACGATGGGCAAGGGGGGAACATTATGGTAAAGTATTGATTGGGTGGCTCCTGGAAGAGCGATGAGGAGATGTAAAGGTAGATGGGTATGATCCAACTATACCAGAGATTTGTGGTGTCAGTAGCGGAGAAGAAGGGAAGGTGAAAAAAAAATGAGACTACGACGGAGGCCTTTAGAATCGGAAAAACCATGCCACGACGACTAGCCATAAAGACCTTTTATTGTCAAGACCAAGCCAATATGGAGGCTATAGCGATTGGCCATCGATATGTGTATGTTAGATGAGGAGATGGAAGCGGCTCGGCCATTCCCAGATCCTTCTTAGAGATTGTATTCACAGACACGCATTTTTTGTTCGAGTCCGTTGATCGGTCAATATCACCAAAATGGAGGTATCAGATTCTTCTGGGCGATTATGGGTGAATAAGTTGTGGGGGAGAAATAAAAGAGGGAGGCTCGGCGCTCGAGGGAAGGGGATGACTGCTCATTGCAAAGTTCTAATTGAAATATCTTCTAACCTAAAATCGTGGCCACCGACGAGTGCTCGGTGCTTGGACCGCGAATGACGAGCAGTCCCTGCCAGTACTCAACCTCAATTATCCTTCCTAGGTAGAGGAAGAACAAAAGACCCACAGCAAAAAAAATCTTGATCTACCATGTAGTTCATGGTGAACATCGAGATGTTGATGATTGACCGATCACTCAACAATCGGCCAATCACTTGTGAAGCGTCGATCGGTCTAACTGGGTCATTTAATATCAAAGATCTTCAGCCAGAACTGGACCACTGGCAGCCTCGAGGCCTTGAGGCCTCATGGTCAAGAAGTTGTGGAGAAAGTCATGTTCCTGGAACCAAAGCAAAAGAAAAGCTTCCTATCGTGCCTGTGGCGACCACATGAACGCTTATCATCCTAGATTAACCCAAAGAGTGTCGACCATTCAGTTGGCATATCGATATTTTTGGCAAGCTCGGTCCTGGACTCCTCGGACTCCCTAGCGTTCATGGTAAAGTCGCCGGTGCTGGTTCTGAAGATGGTGGGCAAAAACCACCAGTGCCTGTCCATTTATTTTCGACCAAGTGGTGCAGACGACCTGCAAAGAACAAGCGGTTGGGTGAAGTTGGTTGTCACTTCCCCTCAGAGGCAGTATCATAGAACAATGAGTGTTGGAAGCAAGAGGCAAGGAACAAGATCGGAAGATGTGATCCGAGATCACACGAAACATTGATATTTATTTGTTGAAAAATCCTAATTTCCATCGCTGAGCGCTGAGCGCTGCGGCCTGTGTGACCTTTGAGGACTCAGTTCACACCATAATCACGGAAAAGATTGAGTTTGTGTTCTGACCTCAGGCTTCTTCGTTGTGCTCTACATGGTAGGTGAAACTTTGTGTATATCCCCGCACGATCTTTGGGATCTATCTGCATGATTTGTTTATGCAAGATGGCAAATTTCTGCTGATTCCTCTCTCGCAGCTGCAACGTTCAGGTGCTGCATCATCTATCGGTAGGTAGTTCACACATGCCTGAACCCCTTTGAAGTTAGTCGAGCACGGTATTCAAGTGTTCCGGAAACTTGCATATCACTGGCAACGATAGTAAGTATTTGAAATAATCATTCAAAGCTAGTGGACATTGATGTTCGCATAACTAAAAGGCGCACCCATGAGGCTAGGCGTGAGATGTATCTCGCTGGCGTTCACGTCAATCATTTTGTCCATGAGTTCTATGGTCAGAAGACCAGGGTTCAGGGACACCGGCACCGCAGTAACACATCTCCAAGTTGGAATGCGAGCCCGACTCTGAGGACTAGTGCCAACGCGACCGCTGATCGCCAACGGGGCCAATTGAAGGCCATATTCTAGATTACATGGCCTGCCAAACCATCATCGACGTTATCTGAAGGTTGTGTCACGACCAAAGGATGGAACTCATCGTTGACAAAGGAGATAGTGGATCGGTCAGCCGAACAACAGTATAATGTGTGTTTTGTGAAGGATGTAATCCAGCCAACAGAATGTAGTCAGCGAGATCTGGTGTATCGTGTGCTCATTGTGCGATAAGAACGTGTAGGTGAAGATGTCCAAACGCCCACGGTGATCCGAGTCATGAAAGTAGGACCTGTAGAATGTTTGAAGTCCATCATGATCCATATGAGATAGTAGCACCCTGATCACCAGGCACCTCAAGAACAAAACACATGAAGAAGGTCGAGGTTACATAGCCCCTTCGATTTGTGAGGCAGGTGTCTACCATCCGTATATTGCTGAAAAGATGTAAGTGTTATGGAGCGTACAGTAAGACCGCGTTCCGCGAATAAGATTTCCAACCCAGCGCCTATTACTAGCCAGCAGGCAACGTTCAGTGGCTAACCACCTTCCGATGATCGGTCCCAAATTTCCTTGTGGGCTTTCCGAAGCCTTGATCATCAGCAAATCATTCATATGGTCCAGTGATATCCCGATTCCCGAGCCAATGAAGATTGACCTAGTAGTCGCGTATTGCTGCTAATTCTGCATCACTGTATGTATATGTGCTATCAGATCGCAACTCATACATCTTGCTTTGTATGATAGGCTGATAGCCGTGTGGATTTTTGACGGAGTGAGTAGACATTAGCAGACTCGGAGTAGAGGAATGAGATGCAATGTCAGTTTGCGGCGAGAAGCACACTTGCGAGATGAGGAGGAGCTGAGTGGGCTAGTGGTAGTCTAAGTGAAGACTGGATATGAAGGAATTTCACCACGAAAACCGAGGCTTTCGTGGTGTGGTGGGGAGGTCTGAAGCAAGGCGTTCTGAGTCCGGCGTTTGGAGTTGCAAAAGCGAAAAGTTCGGACGCAGAGTGGGCGACCTTCTGAGCGTGCTGAGGTTGGATCTTGGGTTGTGGTCGGACCGCGAGGGAATAAACCAAAACACGCTGGTGAGATTGAGGGTGGTGGGTAAGAGACTAAAGCTTTGGCTGAGCGAGCGGAAGTGGGGAAAGGAAGCAAAGAGGAGAATCTACCGAACCCAGGAGGTTGCGCGTATATCACTATCATGATGAAAACGCGAAGATCTTAGCAAGTGTGAGATCACAGTGATACTTGTCAATATCATTGGTTCAACGGAGCACTGGCTTACAAAGCCGTCGTCAACCGTTTCGCGCGCTCATTGGATTGCGTTGATAGGCTGACCACTTTCGTAAGGCATCTTGAGCCCTCCAACATTCAAAGGACCAAACATGCTTGTTCGACCAAATCGTCGTTAAATTCCATCTGTTCAAGAATCTGTGCAACATTTGACTTGTCTGAGACCTGATGCACATGCGTCGGGGACCGGGGACCTCGTCTGCTCACAACCTCTTCGATTCTGTGAGAACTTCGGCATGTTATACGGTTCCAGTCCGCAACGCTCGATTATACGCTCATACTAGCCGGCGACTCAGAAGTGAAACGTTCGACCTTACTTTACGTTCCGAACGCAAATGGCCAGGGATGCATTTTCAGATGCTTGGGAGATGGTGGTATGGTGTCGAAGTTAGTAGATGTTACTCTTTGTTCCGGGCTACTAAAGCGGAACAAGGGCGAAATCCTGTCGGCCTTAGCTTGGTGATACAGCATGCGGCAGGGTTTTCATCACAGTTGCTACGCTTGCTCCTGATCTTTGATTTTAGCCATCCTGAATTCTGCACCCTAAGTACACAGCTACCTCCTCTGTTGTGGTCAGTCGCTATGGTCATTGCAAAGTAGGCTGAAAATAATCCTAGAAACGTACGATGACCTGCCGCAGCTTACGGCTGACTGCTATCGATCGCCTACAGCAAGTGAGGTAACACATACTGAGTCTTGTTGGAGACGGTGAGAAGGTACGTTATACCGATCAGACCGCAAAAGTTTCTCTCACTGGATGGCAGACATGCTCAGACAGTGTCCAGCGTTAAAAGATCTAGCGCCGGATGTATATAAGATGAAGCAACTCGCCCAAATTTTGTGCTCCGATTTTCCTGGCGCTGTATGCTAGAGCAATCGAGAAATCAAATTATTCAGAAGCATTTAGAAGCAGACCAGAAAGTAAGTTACAATATGCCCAGTTAATTCCGATTACTCTTCCTTTCTTAGGGTTTCTTGCAGGACAACATACCCCAAAACGTATGCGCCAGATCGACATGTTTCACGCCGCATCTGGCTTTCCCGCTCCGTGCTGTACTGCCGCGTTGAGTGACGACCATCCGTTGGTACGTTCCCCTGCAAGATTCTGCACCTATCCTTAATTACGCATTCCCAGAACGCACCTTCACCAGGATCGTCGTTCCGAGGGCCAATTGGGAACCCTGTTTTCACCACGCCTTACATGCTGTATGTCAGCCCTCTGGATGTGAATCTCGACCTGAATTTATTATTGGAAAACTGCTTCACATCTTCACGCGACATAGAGTCCCTGATGATTTGCCACAGCTTACTTTCAGCCTGGCCTGCTGTTAATAAGCGATACAGCTTGTTCCACAGCTAGCCATTCCGTCAGAATTCTGAACAGCCAACCCCTTGGCTGACACTAAAATTCCACGGCCGTCGGCAGGATGCTCTCCACAGAGCTTCTCGAAGACGTTTCGGAAGCATTCACAGCAATGTGTCAAGAAACCAATCGTCATCTTCGAAATCCAAGGATGTACGGCGGAGAACGCTTGAACAACATCAGGTCAGACGCTGTGGTGATTATTTCGCACCTGTGACACTCACGAAGGGTTCAGGACACCGATTTCTTCATTCTTATACCAAAGAGAATCTGCGGCAATTCTAACTTGACAGACAGACGCCCTTTAACTCGCAATAGTTTCAGGTAAGGCTTGTCCTTCATTTCCAGAAGCCGTTGTCAACGTCTGGAAACAAGGAATAATCGTACATAATAGAACACTAAGAATACACAGGTATGAACATATTACATCCGATAAATCACAGCATACCAAAATATGAACTTGTACATGTAGACATCTCACAACACGATAATAGAAAGAATGGGGTATATGGCGATTCTAGCAAGCGTAACAATTTGCGACCTGTATTGACCTTGATTCTGCCTTCAGTGCCATTTGGGAAATAAGGGGAATGGAAAAAACGCACAATACGAACAGATCAACTACCTCTCTTTATCTTCAGGTGTGTCTCTCGCACATGTCGCCATGTACTGTCGCGCCGGATCTTGTTCTTATTCTGGCAGTCTTGCCAGCGACATCTACTCAACGCATTCTGAGCCCCAGATAAATGAGTGCTGAAATGCTTCTTTAACTCCTCCAGTGACCCATGAAATGGGCAGCGCGCATCGTGTTCGTCAAGCCAGTGGCAAGAAAATGCACTGGATGACGACGGGTTGGTGTCCTGTGCACGAGTCTCATGATAAGCCCCGGAGTTCGCGTGAGAGTTTATATTACGGCGATGTGGATCTTGTGGGTGGATGGATGGTGAGTGTGCCGTAGACGGCAATGGCTGATACGGAGGTCCAGCCGATTGCGAGCCACATTGCGTTCCAAAATCATGGGTGAATGATTGAGGGTAGGAGTCAGGGGGCGCAAAATCTGTGTTGGGCGAGAGATGTTGCGGTACATAAGGCCTGTATATAGGGTAATTGTAAGAAAAATGGCTACTCGTAGATGGTGTGATGGACATACACTTGCAACGAGCCGGATGGCAGGACAATGTTCCTTGGTACCGTGTTGCGGTCCTGGGAACTATGCAAGCTTGGAGGATTGTGAGACGAGTAACCCGTGTATTGGTTCATGTTGCTCGGAGGGTGCGTATAGGTGTTGCGTGAACTAGGTGCGTTTTGAGGCACCACTGGAATATCACCATTCCGAGTAAAAGGCATGGATTCGACCGCTGTCGGCCGCGCCGGAGTGTCGTTCATGGCATCGTCTGACTGGTATGGGGAGAAAGATGGTGGTGAGGCTGCCATAGCGCCATTCTCCTCGATGGACATGCTGGAATGGCTCGACGGACCGGCGGATAAACCGAAAGGGTGGGTTGCGGTGTTGCCATTCCGTGAGTTGGCGATGTGCGTTTCACTCGGAGAGGCAAAACTCCTGTCCCCTAGGTAGGCTGATGCTGACGAGCCAGGAAAACCGGTCTGACCGTGGCGACTACTATCCATGATGTGAGTTATCTGTTGTGAAGAGGAAGCGGTAGTAGACTAACTGTGATTGAGGGCTTGTCATCGTAATCGAACGGTGGTGGTGATTAGGACGTCCAGATGCTGTGGGCATATTATCTGGGGATGCCGACGAGCTCTGTGGCGTTGAGCGAAACACCTTTCAGAATGATCAGTGCGATGGGGAAGGATAGACGAGGAGCACTACCATGTTGTCGGCGGGGTGAAGCGACCTAGACATGGTATTATATTGCCCAGTTTGTTGCTGCATAGTGTAGCGCGATTGTTCTGTGAAAGAGCAATGAGCAGATGTACAGCAAAATGTGAGGGACCTACCGTAAAAAGGGGGAGACATCGTCGTAAATTGCTGGGTTTGCTGCTGAATACGCTGGTGTTCATGTCCTAGGAAATGAGGAGATGGATCACCAGGAATTGGGGAAGTCGGCGATGAGTAAGAGGGAACCGAGCATTGAGCAGGTGGGTGCTGTGTACGACGAGCTCGTCCTGTGTGTGACAAATGAGGAGATGAGACTCCAGACATTGAGGAAGTCGGCGATGGGTAAGAGGGGAACGAGTATTGATCAGGTGGCGGCTGTGTACGGCGAGATTGTCCTGTGGAAGAGCGATGAGGAGATGAAAGAACAGGCAGGTGGGATCTGTTTATATCAGACATTTGGGGTATAAGTAGTGGACAGGAAGAAGGTGAAAAAAAGTACCTACGAAGGGGCCTTAAGAATGGGCAAGGGCATGCCACGATCGCTGGCCAACCCCAGGGCACGACGGCCAGCCAAACGACAGATCTAAAGACGTTCTAGAATTTTTCGCCCCGACCAAACCAACGCCAAGCTGTGGGATTGGCCATGGATATGTGTTGAATGATGAAATGGAAGTGTCCCAGCTACAGAATGCATATCCTTGAATGCAGGGGTTTCGCATAGCTCCGGCTACTAGTAAGAGTTAGTAAGGAAAAAGGGAGGTGAATGCAAGCCAGGAACAAAATCCTTTGATTAATCGTAAGCTGTGTGATAAAGTTGAAGTTGTGGCTCTATACTTGATGCAGATTTGATCCACAAAACCAAATTAGAGACAGAGGGGTTTTGTGGGGGTTTGTGGGTGAATATGGGTGAATAATTTGAGTGAGAAGACAAAGAGGTGGAAGGCGCTGGTATCAGGTTATTATGTGTTTAGTCTCGCGATAAGGCTCGGGCGAGGGTTAGGTGATCACCGAGCCTTTCAGCACGGGAGTCCATCAGCTCTGCTCAGCTGATAGACATTCCTCCGATTGTCTCATCAAAGTGTAAGAGGCTCGTTAAAGCTTAATTCGCAGTGGCAACTAGTGGAGCTAGTACACGTTTGCTCATTGCTCGAGCTTGAGGATCTAATTGAAATATGTATAAGTATTGTTTGGGTGTCATACCTGACGGCATCAGTGCAATCGGGGCGACCGGTGGTAGATAAGTCCATTATTACCAACCCAGTGCAGGATTTTCGTTTTTGCGGCGGAACATTCATAGTAGATTAGTAGCAACGTGTGTGGGGTAGCTATGACGATCGGTCCCTAGTGCTATCGAGGAATGGTCCCTGCCAGTGTTACAATACCGGACCTCAGTCATCCTTCCTATGCGGGGGAAGAAGAAACGACCCACAGCGAGAAATTCTTGACCTACCATGCAATTTGTGTTGAAGGTTGAAATGTTGATGATTGGCAGATAACTCAACGACTCGAGCATTCAATCACTTAGCATAAGAAGCGTCGATCTAACTCGATCATTTAATATCAAAGATCTTCACCCCGGACTGACGTCGTGATTGCCCGTTTGCTTCTGATACTATATCACGCTGTTTGAATCTGAGGTGATTGATCGGCGAAGAATCGACCAGACACAAGGTAAAAACCATACACTGAACTAAAAGAAATCAAAATATCAGGTAGCTGGAGGCCAAAGAACGCATGAAAGATGCTCTCACGCAAGAAACCTGTCTGAACTGATGAACTTAGCGTATTATTTCTCTAGCAGCTAAAAACAGATGGCTCAGCAAGGAACATGCTCAGGAAGTCGTGGGGAAAGCCACGGACCTGGAAACGTATCTGAGAGCACTGCAAGCCGCAGTCTGAGCTAAGGGAGTCGGTCCTTCAAAGGATAAGAATTTCCCATCGTGCCTTCGACCAACATGGAGCGGGGATACAAACTGCAATTACTATCTTGCGAATCGCAATGCATGATAGTGTCACGGTGCTGCAGGGACACTTAGCTTCATCATTCTGAACTGACCAAAAAAGTATCAAACCTGAACTTTTCATCTCCGGATACCCTCGGACTAACGGGACTCACGGTCGATGGTAAAGTTGCCGCGGTGTGATTCTGCAATGGAAGATGTTGATAATATTATATGGCAAGACCCTAAGGCACCGAGGTAGTAAAAAAATTGATTTAATCCACGTAATCGCAGTATGACGTAATATCACACGACCGTAAAAGCATCATTGGTTCAATTTTGTTTGGGAAATGCAGTTCACATCATATGCATGATCACGGATTGGACTCGTCGATACATGTACAATACGTTTTATGATTCATGTGTACATTTCGTGAGACTTTTGAGCGCCCCCAGCCACAGGATCTTTAGATGATTGTTCAAGATGGGGATTTTCACTTTTCCTTCCTCGCGGCTAAAATATGAGGAATTATCATTCCACTTGCACAGCTACTATATCATCTACCATTAGGTAGTTTGCACACGCCAGAATTCTATAGAGTCATCGAGTTATCATACTGGAAATGATAGTAAGCATTCAAATATCTATACAAAGCTGGTGAGCTTCGAAGATCTCATACATAAAAGGTGCACCTATGAGACTAAGCGTGATATGTAACTCACTGGTGCTCTCGCCACTTCGATTTTACGGGATCATTGGAATGAGTTTTCCGATCAGAAAAAAGGTTCGGGGATCACCGGTACTCACTTGGGACACGAGCCGAGGACTGGCCATAGCCAACGCGGCCGTCAGCCAACAGGGCCAATTGAAGGCCATATTCTAGAAAACAGACCTGCCAACCCATCACTGATATATTTGAAGGCCGCATCACGATCCAAGGATGGGGAAAGGATGTAGTGGATCGATCAGCCCGAACAAAATGATAATGCGTGTTTCTAAGGGAGATATTGGCACAGCTAGTAATCCAGCCAACAGGACGTAGTCAGTAGAGGGCAGATAATGGCAACTAGACCCCTCAGCTGTGAGATCCTGAATCTTGGTTGAAATGAACCCAGATTGATGCCTGACGCAAGTGAATTTGTCGTGGCGAACCAGGGGCAGCGGGGAAGTGGGAAAAAGCATCGAGTTCTGGTTGATCATATGCTTATTGTGTGATAGGAATAATCGAAATGAAATGTCCCAGCGTCGTGAGCATGGGAGCATGACTTGCAGTGTATGTGAAATTTTGAAATCCATATGAACTACTAACACTTCGATCGGTAATTGCTTGCTGTGCCGTCTCCAGAGAAGAAGGAAACGGATGAAGGTCGAGACTTGTAAGCACTGCACCATAATGACGTATGCTGTAAACGAGTCGGAACGAAACGGAAGCAGCGGATAAGTGAGTGGTAGGTAACGGATCAAAGACGTTGAGCGTACCGAGCTCTGGTCCATTGTGACTACTGTGCGACAAGGATAAGGGAATGGCGATGTCCGAGCGTCATGATCCGAGTCATGGGAACCTGAGGAGGACCTGTATGTGAACGTTGGAAGTCCATCATGATCTACATGAGCCAGTAACACTGCGATCAGCTAATTACTCACTAGTACTGACACCAAGAGAAGACCAGAACGGATGAAGGCAGAGGCTAAATAGCTCCTTCAATTTGTGAGGCAGCCTAATAAAATATTGGCACAGTATTACCGTCCGTACGGTACACTATAATGCAGTGCTCACTGCTCACCGCTCAGGTACACTTGAAAAAAAGATGTGAGTGTTGTGGAGCGTACAATGTACACCAATTGTGGTACTTAAAATCGTTGTGTCCCGCGAATAAGTCCGAGTCGATTACTAACCCAGCGCCTATTACAGTAGCTGGGGGCCTCATCTTCGCGGCGAGCAAAACTTCTGTTGCAACTTGCCACCATCCGATAGTCGGTCTCAAATATTATTGTGGACCTTTCAGAAGTTTTGATCATCTGAAAATCATCCAGGGATATCGCGAGCCAGTGCAGACTGACGTCTTCGTCACCCATGGCCTGGTTCTGCGGCCTCACTGTATGTAGTACGTGTGTGCCCTGCGGTCCCCCAGTGAACGTTAACTGAACTTTTGTTACTATGCAATACGCTCGTTATGTGCAAATTTGATATCAGATCACACCGCATACATGTCAAGAATCTGCGCAACTTTGACTTCCCCAACTGTCTGACGAGTCAGGAGTGACATATACTAGAGTCGTCTGCTCACGAACCTCTTCGCTTCTACGAGAAGGCCAATGCTCACCGCATCAATTCTCCATTTCCTACAGTGATTCCTCTGCTGTAGCCGAAGCTGAGATTCAGACAAGTAGGCGAACGCAACGAGGTGACCAGTAATTATCTTTGTATTGTATCAATATCATCCTCGAGATTATAATGATTGATCATAGATCAAAGTGACAGGTGACCGCAACCAAGATATCGGTGTGTCCATGATATTTTCGTGACGAAAGCATGTCCCATACCAAAAGGCAAGACTTAGATGCCCTCGCGATTCCATAATCATCGTGAATCCGAGGTAAGCGCGTTGCATTCGAACCATCTTTGTACTCAGAGTTTTCGTTGCGCATAGCAGTTGTTGTAAAGTCACGTTCTACGGATATCTGTTCAGAGGAGTGGTTGTATCAGCAAGGCGTTGAACTTTCGCCTTGACTGACCTTTTACGAAGGCTTACCGACCAGCGCGCCGCTGGATGAAAATATTAGACTTTGAAGGAGGCACTGCAAAAGGACGACCCGCCTCACTGGTTCCGAGAATTATGACACAGACGCACTTGCCTACTAGCTCATTGAAGTGTTCACAGGCTGCTTGTATCCAACGCCGTCAGCGAAGACCCTGGAGCTTAACTTTTTACGTCTCTAGCCAGATCGTTCTGTGATACCTACACTGATCAGATCTGTTACACTTAATGTGTACTCTGCTCTTACAGAAGGTTAGATGGTGTGTGAGCCAAGGGTCCCATCCAGCAAGGAGGCCAGTACTTGGTACTTATGTGCTAGCCGCGTCAGTGCTAGTAGCATGCTTTCGAGACACGCAGTTAACATGAGACAGCGTGAGAAATCTAATGCATCTAATGGGTGACCAATCTATCTGTGCCACAGCACACGATCCATCTTTCATCTCAGAAATACCATGTCAGTACTTATCTCATACAGTTCCAACTCACAACGTGCATGATCACTCGATAATACGCTGGGATAGGAACAAAACGGAGCTACCCAGTCATAGTGGTTGTCTAATTGAAACTTTGACCTAGCTGGGGACTCGGAAGTGAAACGCTCGGCCTTACTTTCGAGCGCAACCAACGCCCAAGCTGAAAGGCGTATGATATGACAGTAGACCGATGTAATAAGTGTGGTCGGGTTGCCACCCAAATTACAGTGACGGTATTCGTCGCGTTGCCTGTGGTGTGGGGAAGGACTAGTTCGCCTTGCGATGACGCTGATATTGAGGGTGGGGCTTGGGTACTGGTGCGTCTTTGCCATAGTCCTGTATTGCGGTGTTTCGAATATTCAGGGCTGCACGGGGCGATACAATTGGGCGCATTACGCAACTCATGCTGCGACTTCCATTGCAACCTCGGACTTCTTTATGCACGTGAAGTTGCCAGCTCCTCACTCACGATCGCCTCCTTATATTTTTGCATGTTGAACTTTGCATTTTTCTATGGGCGTGAGCAAGAAACATGTCTTGGGCTATCTCGTACCCAGGATGCGAACCCACGAGGTAGCCACATGTTGATTGGTCGGTAATAGGAACAGATTTTTTTGTCTTTCGCACGTAAAAACGATGTGAATGTTGCGCGTGTTCAAGTGCATGCCTGCAATGATTCGAGCTATCTAATCGTGGGCAGCATGCTTTTCATTTTTGGGGTGTTGCCAGCTAGCATATGTTCATGACTTCTCCAATTATTGACGTTCACCCTGTAGGTTCGGCCAGTCAAGGCTTAGATCCCCTGCTCATTAAACGATCTCTGCCTCAGTTCTGCTGTGTTAACCCTTCTGGAGCTGCCTACTAAGGACTCTTCTTTGTACTGCTTTCCAACTGTGCTTTGAAACTGGGTGAGCCCTTCTTGATTTCTGATACAAGTGTGCAGATATCTATCTTAACGTGAACAATCGAAGCTCTCCGTGGTCTTAAGGAGGCTCAGCCCGACTCGTGGTGCTGGTGAGGCCGGATCAGGCTGTCCATCATGCATCAAGTCTCGACCCAAAATAGTAAACGGAGGTTCAGTGGGCCTGCGCCCCATCAAAATCAATCACCCATTAGGCTGACCCGTTCACGATCCTCACTTGGCTATTGCCAACCAACAATATAATCTCTACGTTAAGGTCACACGACAGTCATCGTCTCATTCCAGCAGGACGGGGACCTCTTTATCCGCACAGGCGGCCCAACTTTTTCAAGATTTGAGCTTGCCCACTGAGGCCTTGCCGTCAAGAAGCAAGTGTTCGCATGCACTTTTCAATTTACAGCCCATGCTCTCCGTGAGCTTCTATGCATTGGCTCCGTGCTGTCCCCTCCTTGCGTTTTCCAGGCGTTTTCCTTGCTCACCTAATGTGATCTAGCCTCGTCGCTTAAACAAGTGCAAGGCATACAAACGCATGGGTTTGCATTTAAGGACGAGGATTCCAACTGTCATAGCACAACAGCTCTCCTCCTCTTCAGCTTCTCAACCCTCACCGACTACCACTCCCAATACCAACATGACCGACGTTCTTGGTGTTCTCGTCATCGCCCGGAATGGTGACCGCACAGAGTACTACCAGGACCCCAAAACCTACGAGAGCTCGTACACAGAGAGCACTGCCCTTGGTGCTGTGAGTAACTGGTGTGCGGCTTGTAACTTCCCCAGCTGACGCAGCCTCCGCTACAGGCCGAGTCTCACCACCTCGGATCCTTCCTTCGGTCGACCTACATGTCCTCATCTTCCCCTTCATACATCGCGGACATGAAAACCGACCTCGTGGACACCCACGAGGTCCACGTCCATGCCAAGGCCGGCGGTGAGGGTACCGTCATCTTTGACTCTGCCATCGCCCTCCTCCAGGGTCTCTTCCCTCCCAACCCTGCCAACAAGATTGTTCTTGCCAACGAGACCACCGTCGTTGCTCCCCTCGGCGGTTACCAATACGTTCCCATCGAGACTGTCGAGCCCGGTAACGACAGGTCCCTTGAGCCATGGACCGACTGCCCAGTAAGCAATCCAAAGTTTAGATCTGGGGAATGTGATCTCACCATGGCCTACAGGCTTTCGAACAACATATCTCCAGTGTCTACTCGTCGAATGAGTTCAAGGCGACTGCAAAGGCTGCTGGTCCTTTCTTCGGTGCTGTCAGGGACTACGTTTTCGGCCGCCCTACTGTTCTTGAGAATGCTGTAGGTTCTACCTCTCATTTTTTGATACGAATGCTGATTATCTCTGTGATTTAGTGGAACGTGTGTTGCCATCTAACTTGAATTGCTGATGTCAGGCTGAACTTCTTCTAGATCTACGACTACGTCTCGACCGAGCTCTCACACAACAAGACATACGCCCACCGTCTTCCCCCCACCTTGGTTGAGCAGGCTCGTGGTTTTGCTGACTACCACGAGAACGCCATTTTCTCGGACAAGGATGTTGGTGGTATTGGTAACTGTAAGCCGATTCTGATTCACAAACACTATCCATCACTAATCTTATTGTTATTCAGTGGCTGGCCGCACGATCCTCCACACGGTTTTGAGCTCCCTCACACGGATTGCATTCAACGGTGACCCTCTGCAGTTCCTCCTCATTGAGACGTCCTACCACCCCTTCATTTCCCTATTCCACATGCTTGAGATGACCAAGGAGAGCCCTGAACTTGCCGGTATCCGTGCGTATAATCTCACTTCAACGCTATCAGTCGATTAACGCAAGGTCTACAGCGAACTACGCTTCTGCTCTTGCCTTCGAGCTCCGTCGCGGACCTGCCCCTGAAGACCGTGACTTCATCAGGATCAAATTCAAGAACGGCACCAACGGCGACTTCGAGACCCACCACGCTTTCGGCCACAAGTCTGACATCGCTGCAACGGAATTCATCTACAGGATCGAGGTAGACACCTGTGCTAGGATTTGAATTTGCTCTTCTTAATGCCACTGTTCCAGAACTACGCCATTACCAGCCAGAAGCAATGGGCCGCAGCTTGCAGTGCAGGTCTCGATGACAACTGGCTCCACATTGGCACCAAAAACGCAATCTCCAGCACTGTCTTTGCCATTCTCGCTGCCGTCTTCCTCCTCGGCATGTTCATCCTCTCCAAATTCGTCAAAAGCGCGCGTGCCAAGGCTCAGAACGCTCGCATCCGCCTTGCTGACGACGAGGTAAGTCAGTCGCACCAGCCTCAGGGCCAGTACCCCGATTATGGAACCCTCTCTAACGTCGGTCCTGGTATCGTGCCTTTCTGAATCGTGCTGACAAACTATCGCTTCCTTCCTCCGTTTACTACAGAACGTCGTCGCTCAGCCCGCTTCCATGGGTGAGAAGCAGCGCCTTCCGTTGTAAGCGTCGGCCTAGTCGGAGTCGGGGAGGTTTTTTTAAATATCTTCACTACATGCTTCAGCGGGGTGGGTTCCTTGTTTGATTTGTGTTCGGATTGCATCGCATTGCTTCATAGACTCTTGCCACATTTTCTTCTTCTCGTTTGCATTATGATTGTTGTGTAGTTTATCATATAGGACTGGGTCCTCATAGTTATGAAAATTCACGCATTTTCTCGGATCTTTGCTATCACTTGCTGTGAGGGTTCAACTTGATATCCACTCACCTGTGATCCAGCGTTCAAATTTTGATTAACAAGGCAGTCATCTTCACAAGGTAGTCTCCACTATACCAGCCAATCAACTTGCAGGCACGTAAGCAAAAGTTCCAATGTTAGTGCACGTGCAGTCTGGACTCTCAGAGGACCATCCAGTTTCTTGAACTGAGCCGCCTCACTCAACGACCAAAATTCCTCGCTGCTACTTGCCATCTGATGGACACTTAGTTTTTCCGAGTCTCTGAGGCAGGTTGGGGTGTATCCGACTCGAGTAAGTGCTTCCTCAACCCTTCAGCTTTTTTTTACATTCTTTTACTATGTCTGATGAGTTAAATGTATCCATTTATCACTTGACGCGAGGTCGTTGGACGCTCGTGTATGATTGAAAGTCTTGCATTACCAGCAAGACTGATGATCTTCTCTCTGAATCATGTTCATTTTTACTAGTAACATACACGTCTTGTCGAGTGGATACTGACGAACGTTTACCGGTGACTATAGATCTGGACCATGATAATCTCTGTCAGCGCTATGTGCCTATCATCCCAGCATACGTACCGAAATATCTGGCTGTGGTGCGGATATGGCAGTGATTCAGAGTGTACCTGACGCCCTTATCCTCCTGTTCGGCACTACCTGCCTGTTCTGGCATCTACAGATTTTCGGCTGGCTATAGATGCGTACGATTATACACCCAACAATCGATTTATTGCATTGTCTGTAATTTTCCTTGCGCCCTGCCATGACCAGCACAGTGCGCCTCGGCTACCCTTGAAAGTAATTCTCTAGCCTGCATGCTCGCCAGCGGCCATGAGGGTTCTGGCTTAGATCTCTTGCCCTGTACCGCGTTGTGTCCCCACATTTAGAAAGCCAACCAATAACGGAAGTCCTTCTTATCCTTCCCTGATGCACGAGGCAGGGTAGCCGGTTCCGCATGCCCTCGGAGAACGGCTACATATAGCTATCGGCAACTACACGAGAGATCCATTCTATCAACTCATCTGTTTCCTACACCCAACACCGATTTCTTTGTGCATCCCCTGCATCTACACTCGTGTTTATTGTCTAACTACTACATTATGATGGATATCGACATGGACTCTTCGGTCGGTCCCGTGATCGTGACAAACTACGATGAATCGCACAGCCACGGAATTTCAGTGAGATAACATTTGACGCTAGATCAGTTCTCAGAAGCAATCTCTAACGCTTGTCATGCTGCAGGTATACGGCGCTGAGTTTGACCTTTGTGAACTTCTACAAACGTTAACCTTGTCGAAAGGCAAGACCAAGGTAAGCACGAGCCCCTCCCTGTCACACAAAAGTTTGACTCCACAATGGAGAAAGGCTCCCGAAAACGATCCAACAGTCCCTGTTGTCCCCTATGCCTTGCAAAGGGCAAGCGAGGACGCTGTAAACACAGAGGACCCAGCGTACCACGTGAGTGCAATAAAAATTATGGCAATTTTGATTATTAAAGTTACGACTCATCTAGTCCGACGCGGAATCATCAAGTTCAAAGTCCAGCTCCTGCGATCCTCACACCACAACCACAACTTCCACCCCCACCAACCACCTGCCCAACTCTTCTATCCTAGTCCCGCGCTCTCCGCTTCCCGCATGCCACTTCCTCCAATCCATCCTCGCTTCACTCGCCCCCGAATCCCACGTGCTCTCTCCGTCCCCTTACCCCTACCCCGCGTCATCACACTTCCGGACGACGGGAGGCGAATACCTGGACACGATTCTCACTCATCGCGCCCTGCTCAGTGCATTTCCACCTGCACACAGAGGCTGTGCGATTGCCCTGCAGGAAATAGCAAGAGCAGTAGAAGTGAGGGCGTGGCGGGCCGATCGTGAATCAGATGCAGAGGCAGTGGCAACCCTGAGGCAGGAAGCGTTCTTAACTTCCACATGGCTGTAAGGGGTTTATATCATTACGTGCTGCGGGTCAGCTGTGCACATTTTGGGTGCTATATATCATTAGCACCTGTTCAGAATAGTTCATATTACTTGAGTTGGATCAAAGACGTATTCGTGTGGCTGTGGCCTGGAACAGCTATTTTTCTTCGATAGCTGGCTCAGTCTGGGTAGGGAAAATTATGAGTTCAGCGAGGAAGCGGCGTACTGTATGCTTGATTGCTCGGTGTTGATATCAACAGCATATGCAGTGCAACTTGACCCGATTTTCCCTGCAGATCCATCCTGCTCACATGTGATTAGACTATTCTTGACGCTTGTTCGCTTAGAGCAGTGCTAATGCTAAAGCGCTACTATTGGAGTACTGGTTCACAGGTTCTGTCTTGATCACTGGCATCCCAAATTCGACAATCGTAGTACTGAAAGTTATCATGACCAGTGTTCTACCACCCTTCGTTCAGGCAGCATCAGGCTCACTAGGAGCCGCGAGCGCTAATGTGTTGACTTACCCCACTCGATCTCATCACCACCCGTATACAGGCCACAGAAAAGGGCACATCCATACGCAAACAGATCCACACCTACGGACTATCGTCGTTGTACGACGGTATCGGGGCAGACACCGGCGCTACCCTACTTTCAAGGTCAGTAGCCTCTGCCGCAGTCTGCGTCCTCGAACGATTCATCACCATTGAATTAGCTTTCTGTATTACTACGTGTATTCCTTCCTGCGAGCACTCGTTGTTCGCGGAAATGGAAAATCGAAGGCAGCCATGTTATCTCTCCCACAGGAGCTTGCAATCGGATACCTCTCAGGCATTGTCAGCAGATCCATCACGACACCTCTCAACCTCATCACGGTGCGCTTGCAAACCGCTCGCGTGAGCGACGATTCCCCAGCACAAGGAGGCACATCAAGGTTCACGGCCATTTTTCGACAAATACTTGCGGAGGAAGGGTTTCGTGGGTTCTGGAGGGGTTTGGTTTTCAAGAAGCGCTCGCTTGACCATCACGACTTACGATGATGTTCATAGGGTTCTCGTCCAATTTTGTGCTTTCACTCAATCCCGCGGTCACACTCTATCTGTTCCAGCAGTACAGACGTGTCATGCTGAAGGGGAAAGAACGCGCCTCCCCACCCCAGGCCATTCCTTCGTAGGGGCGCGCTTGCTAATTCCATAGGCGAGTCACACCAAGTACTGTTGTTCAATAAGCGCTAATACGCAACTCCCGAAGCTGTCATCATGTTATACCCGCTGCTGCTTGCAAAGACTGTCGTTCAAGCTTCTCGTAGATCTAATTCAACCAACAGTTCATCACAGGGTCTGTCAATTCAATCATCGCTTCAAGGAATATATACCGCTGGCGGATTCTTCGCTTTATACCGTGGTCTCGGGGCGCAGTTGTTTAAGGGATACTAAGGCAAGGAACAGCTATGATGGTGAAACAAAGGTGAATTCTGGCCCCTCAATCAGTGGCACATACTAAATATAA
>JABBWB010000562.1:0-19946 GCA_016628085.1 Suillus occidentalis
CGAGCGACATTGACGATATCCACTCGCGAACATGGGCGACGCGTAAATTGACCATACTGTCGATATGAGCGATCAAATTCTCAATCCAATGATCCTCCGGCATGTAAATTGGAGAGCGGCTTCTCGAGAAGGTGATTGCAACCCCGAAGAAAATTCTGACGAAGTATCAGGCATTTCAATCGGGACATCGTCATCCAGGTTCTGAATAAATGCCAGATTAAAACGGAATTCAAACAACGGATGTACATCTCATACCTTTAAAGGTTCTGGGTCAGGATGAACCCCTGCAGTCCAAATGCCAGAGCGTTGGGTAATCGGCTAAGAAGAAGTTGTGCTCGATGCGAGGCCATTGATTCTGCGATGTGTTGTTCGTCAACTGAACTGTTGATTCTTTAAGAGTACGCACGTGATAGAGCACCCCAGTCATTTGCCTGAAGCAATTCTTATGAACGCCCTCCAAGATGTAAGATGGGCTAAGCTTACCTTCAGTTTTGCCATCAAGGTCTTCACCGTATGAAGGAACTCTCCTGCTGTCTTATGAGTAAGTCTTTGTTTGTCCAAGCGGCGCTTAAGGGCCGGGAACAGCTGGTAAAATTCCTGCGACTCGATCACCGGCCTACAAAAATGATAAAGCTGTATGTAGATAGACATAAGAGCCACTGCACATACCACGGGATTATATTCAACTGTCCAGCATGGAGGCGAGAAATGAAGTTGGCCTCTTGTTCGTCCTGGACAATTTTCTGAAACTTGAGAGCGAACCTAGTATAAACTTGAGTATGTGCTCATCAGAATATGGTCCGAAACGTGCTCTTTGGCAATATCGGCTTTGTCTGAATCTACGACATCCTGAAATTTTCCGAGGTCAGGTGTAGAAAGCGACTATCAGACATGAAAAATCACTTTGATGATGATTGCCAATGTTGATTGAAAAAGACTCGGATTGGCTGCCGGATCTAGGACAGTCGCACTGGACTGGAATGACTGGAATAGTCCTGTAATATCACGGCTCAAGGCAAAGTTATTCCGGAATAGCACCTATGAAACATGGTCAAGCTCTCATCGACGGCATGTAAGTAGTGGCAAACCAAGTTGGAAAATTGCAGTATTGAAAAGGACGAGTAAAGTGTCTTCTTGGGCGGAACGCTCAATACTATGTACACCTTGATTGGATTCAGATATCAACATGTTATGTCGCGTGGATGACTGATTCAACTTGCCTTCAAAATCCAAAGCGACTAACAAGAGTATCTCTGGTCGGGGTCACTGACATCCATACTCCTTCCGTCGTGCGCATTGCTGATCCAGCGAAAGATGTATCCACGAGATGATTCAAGGAAAAGCTTTTCCCCACTGATTGTTCACCCATAGATGACACAACTTTGACAGGCTAGAAGGCGCCACGTGAAGTCAATGCCTTGTGAAAAATCGTTGGGCATCAGGTAGTCCATACCTTTTTAGCCATGTATGACTGAAATAGAGATTCATACCAACCAAAAGACACGTAGTCGACGATACGGTTGACATCCGCGCCCAGAAGGGATTTCTCCAGTTCAGTAGAATACACTCCGTCTTTGAGTGGCACAAAACGGTTTTCCTTGGTTACAGCGATTTGGATAGGAATGAGACAGAGGAATTCCGCCAGCCATTCACCAGCGCAAAATTTCGATACGTTCCACTCCGCACTGTTGAGGTGATCATGACGAAAAGCAGTGTGTGTTGTTGCAGAGACAGCGATTCTCTTGAGAAGATTTCCAGTTGGCTTCTTTGACACCCTTTCAAAGTTTGAAACAAGATCATGGAAGTGCGGTACGAGTGCGTGATGGTCCAGATCTGTAACGAAGACCAATGTTCGCTGACACCTTTTACTGGACGACGTTATTGTTTCCCGCTGAACGGCAGGAAGAACCGGGAAGCGAGTCCACACTTCGGCGTGACAATCGATGAGACAATTATGAGCGGCAACGCTCTCGGGCTTTGCATTCCCTCCTCGAGTGCCCTTTTCTTTGAAGGTAAACTCTGTCACTTTCCGGGTAATATCGAGAGCGATAGATCGACATGATTGAGTGTTGATGTCAAGCGTAATTAAATGTACGATATTTCGGCTAGTCAGCGAAGTCAGAAGCAGTGGCTGGTCCAATGGAAGATCGTGGATCTCGAGCGGAATGCCATCTGTTGAGCCGAAGGTACTCCAGTGGTAGGCAGTTAGTGCCAAACCAGGCCCACGAGCATGAGCAGTGATTAGGCAAGAACCATCTGGACTCGAGTAAACCGCCGTTGGAATCTGATTGAGGTTGAGAGTTGCAGGCCTGTGATTATATGAATTAGATGTCTTTAACAGATTGTAAGCATAAGTCTGACCTAAACTGCATTGTCGTTAGGGAGTAAACTCTGGCCTGTGCCAATGTATCGACGAGCAGCAATTCTTCGCCACCGCAGATAAAGCATGCATGGTTGATTGATGACCCTTCAGGATACCATTGAGTCAGGTTGATCGCACTGCCATTAGCTTGAAAACCGAGGGTATCATCGAAAACGAAGATGTGTAAAAACAGCTGATGACGTGTTCGTCAGACGCGTCCCAGCAGATTCTTAGTGAAACGAACCTTCTCTGTGGCAACAACGCTGAGTACACACTTCGACTCATCAAAAGCCAGAATATAGTCCCCAATCTTATCGCGGTTCAACTTTTTTCCGCGACTACTGTGGGTCAAGGCGCCCTCGATGGCAGTGAGGTGTTCCAGGTAAACCGTCAGGTTTCCAAGCCGATCAGTTATTGCAAGTAGGATCTTCTCGCCTTGAAGCAGTTGTGCTCTCCTGTGGTTAATGATGGAGTTCTGCGTCAGTTATACTTGGGAATTGAATTGCAAGGAGCGCATACACTACTGAATAACCAAGGAGTAACGAGAACGAGAACGACTTGGTGAACTTTGGTTCGGGAATCGTACTAGAATCTAACTGTAAAGAATGTAGATCCTGTGTTGTCAATTGCATGGTGTGAACTGTGCATTCCAGCTTTGGCTCCTCTAAAGATTCCCTTGAACCACTTATATGCACCGAAGACGTCGCTAGAGACCGTTTCATTGGTATTTAAAACCAAAAAGAATGATTTGCATACCATGATAATAAAAGGGTCGTCCATCCTCGATGGCATCAATGAGAAGGACGTGCCTGCCAATTTATGGTTATAGATGTGATGAAGCAGAAACGCGGAACAATTGCTTACGAATGATGATTTGTTTGTGAATGGGCATTAATGCCAGCAATGAACCTCTCTCGCGATTCGGCCAGTTGCTGTTCCTCACGAATGGTGATTTCCTTATGAGCTTGAGCCACCGATTCGTCAATTTGTATGCGCAGCGACGAATGAGCTAAAGTTGTCATTTGCATCGCTAGAAGCAATCTAAAGTGCACCAATGCAGCAGCCCTGGCACCTGCGACGACTTTTTTCATGACAGGAAACCTCTCCCTGTCATCCAACCCAGCGAGAAACTGAGTATCACTGATCAGAGATGCAGCAGCCTCTGCATCTTTGAATGTCTTATCTACGAACTGGGAACCCGGCCCGGACGAGATGAAGGAATTGATACTGCTCCAAACTGTCATCAATCCCTTCGGCTGATGTTGCACAGCATGTTGTCCTAGCATTTTGATAGACTCCTTGACGTGGCGCATGTCCTCGTACAGAATTACGTCTAGGAAGCTTTCGTCTTCCATGTCGACATCAGGGAACCGATGAAGTAGGCATTCTGCGATATAAACTCGTTGCTTGTAGTTCTTGAAATCGCGACTGTTGATTTTCTCAATGCGCAGCCTTTGCAACGTGTGACGAAACTCTTTCTCTATTTCTGGGTATAACTTAATGATGGTTGAAAGTTGATCTTGATAATCGTTAGTACGACGGAATTTCATGATATAGATGAATACCTTGGGTTTCAGGACTAGCCTGTTCACTTTCCGTAGAATGAGTGGAAGAGCCACCAGCTGGCGTACTTTGTGAATGAATCATAAATGAATGAGACTGTTTCAAATTTGAAGTACAACTCACGAAGAAGTGGTGGCAGGCTTAACCAGATCTAGACAGACCTTTATTATCATCCGAGTGGATTACACAAGCAACATACCTTGAACTACAGGGTTGCCTGGTCCCCTTTGGTTAGGGCAGGGGAAGGAACCACGGGTGAAAGTGCTGGATTGATTGAGTTAGATACAAGAGAGTGGTGTGAAGGGATACTAACGGAAATTTTTCGATGATGGCATCTACCAATTCCCCGTGGAAAATGTGAACGAGAAGGGGCAAGTTGTTCTCGAAGTTCGTCTTGATGCTGGCCTCAGTCGATGCTTTGGTGGCCCTGGCATTGGAGGAAATATCGGCAGACTCCTCCTGCCATTGTTTGCACAATTGCGGGAAGCGATTCTGAAGGCCTGCACCCAATAAAAGATGCACAGTGTTGGCATCCAGATTTCCCTTCACTTGCAATTTGTCACTGTGTCTGAGGAGGTATCAATCGAAATCCAGGAACTGCCACGAGGAGTAACACCTACAACCAATTACCTAACTGGAGGCGAGTGATCGGCCTACGCCTCCAAACATCGGTGATCCGCCTGGCAGGTAGATATTTGATCATCATGAACCCTTGAGTAGTCTCGCCGTGCAACAACCGAGGCTTATGCAGTCCAAAATCTTCTGTTGCCTCCGGGTGAGGCTGGTGCATGGCTATGTGAACGGATGTAGCCTAGTACATACGCTTGTCAGCGCTGCATCAGTGATGATAAGTTGGACAAACCTTGAATCCAGGACGCGACTTTACGGCTTCTTCCTGCTCATTGGTTTTCCTAACTTCAAATGTGAACATTCTATCAGGCTCATCTTCGGCTTCATCTTTGTCATCGTTCACTTTCGTCACAGTGTCTTTGCCTTCCTGTTCACTCCGTGCAATGGACCGGGCATGCTTGGGGGAGACCAATGCCATGATTTGGTCACATATCGTCGTGAGATACCTAATGACTTGTGTCAACAAAACCTACCGAAATTCAGGGAGGATTAGACGAACCGCATGAATGTAACACGGTTACGCTTCACGGATGAAGGAGCTGAGTCATCCCATGTGGCATCCTCGGGCCAGTAGATGACGAACAATTGTTCACTGGAGGTAGTTTCACGATCTGATCGGACGATGTACAGTCCAGAACGAAGGCTTGGTTTTGAAACACTAGTCTCGCAGTGGTTCACAACAAGCTGCGCTGCTCTATAGGGAAATTTTCTGTAAGATGTCAATCTGTAGCTCAAACTTGATATCTCACATGTAGTCGTCGACGACACCGAGAGACAATAAGAGTCGCACTATTTCTTCTTTGCTCCCATAGACGCCAATAGGTTTCACAATCAAGGCATCCAGCGCGCTGAACTTAACTTTCGTCGTGGACACATATGAACCAGGACAAATGGTATTGGTGAATGCCCGGAGTGAATCCTGTGCAATGATGATTTTGTCCACTACGAGCAATCAGTAAGGGAAAGCTCAACAAGGACAATAAGGTCACCTAATCCACCGCTCCCTTGTTCACTGATCAAGTCCAAGACCCGATACATCCCTTCGATCGACTGGACGAGGTCACGAGCATCATCGTGCGGATGGGAGTCTTCCACGTCCATCTGACAAAGAAGGACGTGAAAACTCCAGCCCACACAAGGAAACTGAACTTACATAGTCTTCACCGTTATCGGATATTATTGATTGATACAAGTCGTCATCCGAGTCCTCTGTCCAATCTGTTTGATCACCTGTTGATGAGTGCGCTTGTGAAGCCGAGCGCTTGTCGTCGTCGTCCATTTCGTCAAGCTGAAAACTTTGTGGATTTGTGGATTACAGAAAATCTGTTTGTGTGTTCTGTGCTGAGCAAGATGTTGGTATTGAACAAGGCGCTTGAATGCGGTTTTTCAGTGGCGGCTCGAGCGCTCACGAAGAATTGCTTGTAGGCAATCTGCAGGCTGCAGCCTGCTCGCGTCAAGCTCGCGTGCTTTATTATGTATCCCGGTAGTAGTAGACACCAGAGTCTTCGGGGGAGACTACTTTGCACAGTTCTTAGATACCTCTCAATATGTTTGTGTTACATCCCTAACTTGACATGTCAATGATCATCGGATACTGAGTAGCAATATTGGATTGGTAGGAGAAGAAGAAAGTGTTCGTCCGAGGCTATAGCTAACAATGCATTATGTGGGGGAGATCATAAACAGGATTTGAACATAATAAGCTGACAATGAGTTGAAATCCAGCGCATATAGCCAGGCCCGTATGACATATGCATCTATATAAGCCCTACGCCAGTTTGTTGATATACATCCAACACACGGTCAATGACAACGGATTAAGTTCGATCATTGAAAAACAAACATTAAAAAATTCAAAGTTTTGCCCCACTTGTTGTTCCACAGAATCAACTCCGAGGTCTCCAGCAATGGATGTCTAGCGCCATCGTGCGCCATATGGCTCCACTCAATGATGAGCAAAACTGCTATCATTCGGTCCTCTGACCACGATGACGCCGAGGAGCACCGCGTTCCCGTAGTACACTCGAGCCAGCTGTCGTCAACGTCAAATTGAACAGTTGTTGACAATAAGGTTGCGCAAAATTTCGGATGACTCTTTGATGTGATGGGTAAAGACTTCCGGGATGTCTGGGTGCTCCCGAAGCACTGTGACGCAAGCATGATCTGCAAATTGCATGTTATGATTCTTAAGCTTCTCCTCGTTTGTGTCCCACCAGTCCTCCATGCGAGTCTCTCCCTCCAATCCCGTAACGACGACGACGATAGGGACCCTCTTCTGACAGATCCCAACGTAAAAAGTGTTATAGTCCCGAGCGAGGGCGTGAGGGGCAGTAGTGTTGCGCACGCAGTACACCAGAAGACCGATGCCATCCGACCCAGGGCTCATGAGCTCACGCAACAAGCTCTTCAACTGTCTTTTTGCCTTCGCCGCCGGCACCGTGCCCTCAGTCCCCTCATTAAGACCCGTAGTATCAAAAAGGACGAATCTCTGATTGGAAATTTCAGCCAAGTAGTGTTCAGAGCTAGAAGTGCATCCTGTTGCATCATTTGATGTCTCTGCGAGCTCTTGTTGCGCGATTATATTGATGATTGAACTTTTGCCCACGCCAGTTTCGCCGAACATAACGACATTTCTTCCCCTCGCGCGCGTCTGTTGCATTAAATCAGTAAGAGTGATAACCTCAAGAAGTAAGCCACGTACTTCGCGGTTGCTCAATGATGGGGATGGAGACAGTTGTGATGAAGATCCAGGTATTTCTGCCACACTTCGCTGGTCATGGTGGCATTCGCCATATTGACTTGAGGAGATCTGATTGTCATGCAGTATACTGTTAGTGTCGAGCGCTACTCGACGAAGATAGCTGCCTTCCACACAAAGCGGCAGCACGTAGAGGGAAATGTCCATAGCTTCGCGGAGATCAGTGTGGCCCTTTTGGTGCAAGTGACGATTTCGGAGAGCCTGGCAGAGGTCGAGGTTGGATAGCAGATGATCAGGGTGCTCCGGGGGACGAAGGTCAAGTGCGGAGCGGAAGAGAGAAATGGCATGGTCAATATCGGTTCGAATGTTCTTAGTGTTGCCACAAAGAACGGCATGGGCAAGGTTGGAGAGCGCTGCGGCACGATCTGGGTGGTTGACGGGACATTGCTCAAGCACTGACTGAAAGACATCAATGGAATGGTTGAGATCACTGGGAAGATTGCTCCTTCCAAATAGAGTGTAAGCATCACGCGCTTCGTCAGTGCTGCGACCGATGGCACTCTGGTTAGTTTACTAAATTAGCAGCGACCAGAAAGCTTTGGATTGATATTGACATACCTGCTCAGTGCTGCCCGCAGCATGATCTGCAACCTGCCTGTTTTTTGAACGCCGGGCTTTCAACTCAAGGGACGCGCGCTGATTATCAGCAGCCGAAAGTGATACTTTGAAACTGGTGTTAGGGATTCCGGACTGATAGCATCACCGAAAGTGAAAACTCACTGGGCTGTCCGTCGTTTCTGAGCAATTGTTCGAGAGTAGTCTCGAACGTACCCACGAGTTCACCTCGACCGAGCATTGGTCCAGACTCAAATGAAGAACGGACTTCGAGGTGGACTGCTTTGAATTTGCGGGTAAAGATGGGCATGAGCCACCTGGGGAACTTCAGCGGCCACCCATTGATGGTGAGGGTCTGATTCCAAGCAACGCTGCAGTCGGCCATTGGGGCCTTACAAATGGTGTTACACTGGCCATGTAGAGTGGAGACCAGAACATAAAAACCAGCGGGTGTGCGATTAGATGGAATGGCCAGGTTCGTGCCAGCGATGACTACATGGATGAATGTGAGAAATGGGTAACCGAAAGGTGATCTGAGCACTATACCTTCCAATGTTAAACTAGGTCCGCCACGCATATTTAACACACTGGTGTTAAATGAGAGACAAGTAGTTTGTGAAGGAATTGGAGAGGAACAAAGTAAGCATCAGGAGAGTATGCAGCAAGTGGAGCTTATATCGGTGCGACATGCAAGCTGAGCCAATTCTTTCGCCATCGGCGGCTTGGTTGTAGTACGGGGCGGTACACTGCAACTGTGTTGGAAATGGGGTCGGGCTGTCAGAAGGCGTTGCCTCACATTTGTGGTACCGAAGGGGGCTGTGAAGATGCAAGTTAATTGTATACTAATAGTAGTTGAATCAGGATTCAGTAGGAGTGAATCTGAAAGTTCAGTACGTGATCACTCAGGCTGTATGATTTACTGAGCTTGGGCAAAGCTTGCCAGTGAGTGCCAAATTATTCGATGTGCGCCATGTCAGTGACCGGCATCTGGAAAACCCCTTGCCGGTCGGTCGTACATGATGGAAGTACCGCAGCAGAATTCAAAGTCGGACCCTTGCAGTTTCAACGGTCGATCGAGAAACTTTGCATCCGGTGACCCGGAACTGTGCGTCGGACTTCTAATTCCTCCTGCCAGTGCCTATTGTCATTCATAACCAACGACATCACTGGAGCCTGAATTAACATTCTTAGGGCCCAACAACGGCTGGGAGTCGAAAGCTTCATATGATATCAATGTCAGCTTGCACCATTCCTTATCCATCGCGGCCTGCCAATAGGTTGAATGAATACGAGGCGACAGTGATAGGCCAGTTGATCTCGTAGCTGAGCAGTGGTATGGGAGCCTGGACTTTTGAAGGTATCTTATAGTTTGCTTATTTTTCTGCATGTTTTTCCACCTTGCTCGGCGTATCCTACGACGGCGACTTGGCATCACGATTATGCCACTAATATTTCATGACCTAGATTGTCGCATGGTTTATTCACCAGCAGCTCAGCGCTCATCGTGTGTTGTAAACTCTGGATTCGTCGGACAACTCACCATGCGCCATGAGTCTGCTGAAGCACCTGTAGCGTAATATGAAGGTGAACCAATCACTTTATCATGTATCCTGAACACGTTCCTTATAATGTCCTCGCTTCTTAAACTCGTGACGGAACCCCTGCTAGGCTATTCTTCGGTGGCAGTTTATAGTATTTGACTCTACTCCAGTGTCTCTTTCAAGTTATGAAGGAATTCGTACCCTTGCGAAACTATCTTTTGTTTCAGAACAATCCGAAAGTCAGCCCGATTCATGCTCTCGTAAACCATGTCTGACATTTGACAGGATAGATTATGTGTAGACCCAGACGCACAGTTTCTTTGTGCTGATGAGTGATCATGGACGGGAACCCTACTGTCGTGTCCTAGTAACGGCAAAGCAGACCCGTGACCGCAGCAAATGCCATTGCCTTCCGCCCTTCACGAGTTGATGTGCAGGCTTGTCATTACCACATCTCCAAAGTTGTGAGTTCCGCCATTCAACGGAACTAAAAGTCTGCAACACCCATGTCTATTTTCAATCTTAATTGATTATCCCAATAGCCTTTGGCAGCATCCATCATGCGCTTGGTGTTTTGCATTCCCCACATTTCAGGAACAGGCCTTATGGCGCATCAAGCCTTGCGGACCGTCAATGACAGTCAAATTGAGCCGAACGGTACTTTCCGATCCTTGTCGTGTTCCGCAACAGGGCCAGAGAGAACCGAAGACGATTACCGAGACAGATCACGAGAAATACTAACTGGTTGTCCTTCAATGAAAAACGAGATCGCAAAGATCAAAACGGAACGAGCGGTATCTAAATCGGTGTTCGATCACAATTAGGTGAACTTCCGGACATGAAATCTGAATCCCCGAGAGTTGAAACGTTGAGGCCTCGAGGCCCCTAAGACCCTATTTACGTAGCGGGAATTGCCTTCTGATAAGTGCATGCCGTGTATATATACCTTCAAGTTGCCACTGGCCATGAACCACATGGTACGTAGGCAGTCTCTAACATGACTGAACAGCTTCCCCAGCCAGAGCACGAAGCACCGCAGTATACTCTTCCAGAGACGTTCAATATCGGGCGATTCAGCACACGACATCTCGTCCGCCCAAACCAGCTCAAGGCCCATCTTCAGCTTCTGGCAGCATTCAGCCACCTCAAGCAGCGAGTAGTTGCCAGCGAGAGCATTATCGCAGGATTAGAGTCGGACAGTGAGAAACGCTGGGTATGGTTCGTCAATTTGGCTGTTGAACGGTACGTGCCTTACTAGCGTTCTGCATGCACCGCTTGTACTGGTAACTCACTGGATTGATGGTGTACAGTTTTGAGAGGTGGTGTTTGACAATCAAGCAATCTGATATAGTGAAGCAACGATTGCCTCCCATTGATGTAACTATGGTATGGCATGCCTATCTCTTGAATCCGAGGTAAGCATATCTTTACTTCCTCTCAACAATGAACCTTACGTTTTTCGGTCACATCCGCAGCTGGTATGCGGAAGACACTGCGCGGATCTCCAAGCTCAAACCTCTCGTTCGTTTCACTGATTACTTTCCCAAGCTTCTCGTACGTCAAATTACTTGTGAACAATGTCTCGAGCTTGCTGACCGTCATGCCAGGCTAACCCTGATCTACTAACCACCGACGCACCACAACACGAGCGCGTCTCTGCCTGGGAGCGCCGCACCAAATCACCGTATGATCCATTTGCATCTGCTGCGGATCTCACGCACAAATCTATCGAGTGTCCTCACTGTCAACGCACTATTCTTTCACGTGTGTCCCTTGTGCCTGCATGGCATGGGATTCCATTCTGACTGCCGGCCGTAGCGTTCTTGCGGCCTAATGGGAAGGGATACGCCCAGAGCAACTTTAGCATCGAGTGTGAATGTGCTCAGCCGATCACAAAAGAACTTCTCGGCCTTTACAAGTTTGCGAACAACATAGTCGAGCCAACGGCACCTGATACATATTTGGCGTGGGTGTCGCATTGCTTACCATGTCGGACCTCATCTAATATAATCTACATACACAGTGGAACTCTTCATACACCACGCTGCACCTATGACACCGAGCGCGGGGACACAATCAAGGAACGCATCCTCAGCTCGTATATGATTTTCAAGAAGAAGAAGAAGAAGAACGAGGCAAGTGATCCTGCCCGCCAGATCTTGGAAAATGTCCAGTATGATGCTGCTCGCATGCGTACCGTGCTTAGCAACCACTTGAAGCCAATACTGTATGTCCTAATTTGTTGTAATGAATACCTTTCTCAATCGATGGACAGGTTGAACAAGATCATGGGTGCCTACACGGACGACAGAGTGTTTTCACTCGATTTGGTCGGTGCTGTAAGTAGATCCTTCAACATCGATCATATCCGAAGACTAATATACGAATCTAGGTCCTCCGGCAAGCCTCGTTTGTGAAGAAGATGGTCGACCTTGGGTGGACCGAGCCTGGATATTTTGCTAACGAGCTGGATACAGTGGCGCTGCAACATTGCGTAGCTCGGTATCACGCGTGCGTGCTTGCTCCTTTGTCTATGGAGCGCCCTAGAACATTACTCCACAGCTTTTTGAACATCATGGCAGAATCGCCTGCCTCGTTCTTCGTGCCCACGCTTGATATCGATCTCGGGTGGCATACTCATCAACTCATGGCGAGGCGGTATCAAAACGACTGCCTCTCGCTCGTAGGACGATATGTCGATCAGTAGGTGCCGCCACTAATACAATGCGTAACAAACATATTGAATGTGCATGATTCAGCGATGATAAAGTGGAAGAAGGTCAACTCGCGACCTCCTTCGACTTCACTTGTCGTGCTTGGAACGTAAGCTATTTCCCTTAGAATTCAATATCACCACTATAACTCGTCTAAATCGTAGGACCGTTATCACGTACCTTACATGCACTGCGGGTGTCCGCTGCCAGGAGACACAATCGGCCAAAAGCTCCGACGTCTCCTCTCCTCTCAAGCCAATAGCAACGAGCTTTTACTCCCTCCCAAACCTGACGCATGTGCTGCTACGCACCCAAGCGATCACAACGCCGTGTTTGCCCTACACAACATGTCCGTTAGTCTGCGTCGCCGGGAGAATCGTGCACGCAAGGCAGAGATGCGGAGGCTGCGTGCAAAGCGGGACGGAAGAGCTGTGAAGAGGGATGGGAATGTTGATCATGGGATTGCATTTTTGTATCCTGTGCCGATGTTTTATTACTACCCTGGTGGATGCGTTGCTGCTGCTGGAGCGGTGGTGAATGGAGGTTTGGGGTGTGCAGTGGTGAGTCTCGTTGTGTTTGGAGAATGAGGGGTGCTGATATCAGGCTTATAGGGGGAAGGTAGCTGCTCGATTCGTGCCTCATCGTGTGGTGGATCTGGTGCTGGTGCTTGTGGGACGAGATGTGGTGGTGGCTGTGGTAGCGGGGGCGGATGTGGGGGCGGAGGTGGAAGCGGGGGCGGATGTGGGGGGCGGAGGCGGATGTGGGGGCGGAGGCGGTGGCGGTGGCGGTGGAGGTCACGGTGGAGGTGGAGGTGGAGGTGGAGGTGGAGGTGGAGGTGGAGGCGGTGGAGGTCACGGTGGAGGTGGAGGTGGAGGTGGAGGCGGTGGAGGTCACGGTGGAGGTGGAGGTCACAGTGGAGGTGGAGGTCACGGTGGAGGTGGATGCGGGGGCGGTTGTGGGGGCGGTTGTGGGGGCGGATAATCAGACTGTCTGCAACATTATCTTGAATCTTAAATATATCTCACCAGCTGTTGTACTCTAAATATGTTCGCTTGGTATCAGACAATAGATATCTTGATTGGCATAGCATCACGACATTCGCGCCAGCTAATGGTACCGGCATCAATCCCCACGAGTTTGGAGAACATCCCCTGCATATGTGAAATGAAGCAACATGTACTTGTGCGATATATCACTAACATCCTATGGAAAGGCATGTGCGAAACGTTGTTGCGCTGCTATTGAGTTCGGACCATCGAGAGAATATGTGAAGGGGGATATATTCACTGGAGTTATGAAGTAGGTGAGCTAGTACTACAAAGGGAGTTCCATATGGGTAGTACTACGTCGAACCAGTACGAATGTAACTTGAACCTATAGCTGGTGTCCGTGGCTAACAGAATGACATCCCTTACAGCGTTGTCATTTTTGTTCAGACAAACGGTTTGGAGGACTCGTAGCACACGCTATGAGCACTATATGCCAGTGGCCGGCATAGCTAGTTTGCCCCATGTTTTAATTTTCTGTCGTGACACGCGCCATCCTATCTTGGTGCTTATGGTCACCACTTTAAAGTGCAATGTTCCTTTTGACGCATGGTGCCCAATTGTACTAGTTTCCTGCTACCAGTACACTTGTACTTCTTGCTTACAGTGGTACTTCTGATAGTATACACCTCGCACTTCACTTTCTTTTCCGGAGCTTGGGCACAAATTCGTTTACTATGTAGCATAGCAACAATACTTTATCATACTGTTGTACATCACCACCAAACGTTGTTCTTTTGAAATATCTAACTCATCCTTCGATTCGATCAATGTATGAGAGAGCCTCTAGGCTTCCTGAGCGATTCTGCAATTCCTAGGAACGTTTCGGCAAGTTGTACCTATGGACTGTGTTGAGCACCCCTTTTATGCGTTTGTGTAGTAGCACTCTTACCGTGTCTAAGGCCTGCGTGTATGAAGATGCGACTGTTGCTGCCGCTGGGGCCAAAGGATCTCTTGGGGCGTTGTTCTGGATGTCAAGGGCAATTTGAGTCATTCGTCGCAAGGAGGTAGATGCTCTGTCTGGACCAAATGATACTGCGTGGAAAGACAACGCTTTGCTATAGATTGTGTCACAGGTTGCCAATCCAACAAAAAACAGGCCACCAACCCAAGACGGACCGCGGAGCGGCACAAATCTTGAATAGTCTGATCCGCAATGCGGCACTCGCCATCCGACAAAAATATGATTACAGGGCTCCTAAAAGCAATGTTAGAGATTTTAGACATGTTTATGGGTAGATCGACGCACCTCTCTGTGCTCCAATGTTGTTCCATGACCGATTGAGCTCGTTGAATCGCTGCAGTGAAGTTCGTGCCTCCATCGGCGGAGTAACGCAAAACGGCGTCTAATAATTGGTCCGGAGAACTGACAAAATCGTTTACGAAGGCATTCGTAACAGCAGAATCAAACAGAATAACACTATATGAGTCGCGTCGGGCTGCCTGTTGGCCACCAACTGCTGCAGCACGGGCAGACCAGAAGCTATATAGTGAGGAGAGGACAGCACCAAACCGGTTGTTAGAGCGTCCCACAATTCTGTCCGAGGCAGGCGTATTCGGAAGGGGGTGTCTGTCGCTAGAGGCCATGGAACCAGATCTGCCAATAATCAGCAATAGTAGCAAAGCGAGCATTGTCCCGTACCTATCAGCCACAAAGAGTCTGGAGTATGTGTATTGATTAATGTCACTGCAGCTGGAACCCAGCCGACCACTCACACATGGAATGCTTGCTGCATAATCACAGGGTTCCTACATGAGAAGATATGGCCGTCATTGGAAACGTATCCTAGACCGACTTGGGCATTATTAGGATCCGCCGGTGGATGAAACAAAGGCAAAGTGCAGTAGGATGGCTGAGCAGCATTTCCAGCTGCAGCAGTATGCTCAGGGCCTGGCAAAACGGTAAATCGCCAATGGGACAAGCACAGAATAAATCATACCGCCACACATTGAGTCGCTAACAAGAATATGGATTCAATTGTGTTATTACATTTTGAACATTCAAAACGCACCACTTAGCGAAATTTGCTTGCTCCTCCCGAGAATAAGGGTCTTTGAAGCCTGCGGACCATGTGAGCCTGGGAATACAACTGTAAAATTACTCACCGGCCCGCCGCCAAAAGAGATTGTGCGTCATACAGTCCTTGGCACGTTCCGGGTTGGGCACAAGTCTCTTCGAGATATGTTGAGTTTCATTGGTTCCTATGCATGCGGCGGCATCCTCCGCACGACAGTAGTCAATGTGAACGTGTCTGCCCAATGCCTGACAGATGAGGCTGCACATCATTGGTGCGCCCTCATCATTCGAAGAGAAGCGACGGCCTTCCACCTCCAGACCCGTGTCATCAGGGCCATCGACTGCCCATCGTGACGAAGACATGGATCCGTGTCTGGTCTCATGCTCTTGTTGTGGGTGACCTGGTGTAACGGTTCATAAGATGTGGGTGCCGGGTGCACCAATGTACTTACCGAGAGGTAATGTACAATAGTAGCCACAGTGATCACACCTGAAAAGATAAGAACGTGAGGAATGATCGCAAAAACGAAAGAAAGATTCCAACTTTGCTCTACAGAAATGTACCACTCTTTTGTCCAAACTATGGTTGTGCCGACCTTCATGGGCTACCAGGCCTGGTGGTATTGTCTTAGCGCATCTCAGTCGTTTAGCCACTGTCGAGGGCGAGTCAGTGACAGTCTCAGAGGTGACAACTTCGACACAAACCTTGCGAGTACTGCGAACCAAGGTCGAATGTCAACTCAGAAAATGATGTCAATGACAATAACAGCACGTCACCTTCGTGTACTGGAACGTCTCGTGCCTTCCGGTGAACGTCGCTTCGATCGATTGCGGCGCAGTCTCAATTTCGCAGATGCCTTCGGCAGTGCATTGCGCGGAACACGAATGCTCCTCACTAGGGGATGTTTGATTATTATTGAGATACGAAGATACGCTGGATGATCAACGACAAACCCGCAGAGGTGAATAGCACCGTCTTCCAAGCCGTGAAGATGGTCCGTATTCGCACAGAGTCTCTTGCAAAGTTGACATGGGAAAGAACAAAGCCGAGCATCGCACAGGTGTTGGTCATGGTTCACATCACTGAGGCAAATGAGGTGTCAGCAAGCAGTGGTTCCAAACGTTCATTTGATGACTTGCCTCGCAATGCCACAAGTACCGCGGCAAGGGGGAGTGGACCCGTCACTCAACCTGAGCTGTGATAGATCACAGGGCTAGAGGCAGCTTAAGTAGGTAAGAAGGCTGCTCGAGAGTCAGACATACCTGACCGCAGGCATGCACAGTAGCAGCACATAGATGGTCGTCTTCAGCGTGACCGATCACCTAAACAACAATTCCATAACTTGTTGCCCACGGTAAAGTGGATCTGTCTCACCTTCGTACACTCATCCAGACATCCCTGTCTCCCAGAAAATTTGCAAGCTTGACCACAGAGATGTGCATTAACAACACATCTGGAAGGGGATTGATGATCTTATGCGCAGATACGATTGTGAGAGGCTTACATATGGTTGCCCGGATGCCCCGCTCTGAACAGCTTCAGTTTACTGAGCCATTGAAAAAATTTATGACTTACGACATGGAGCAATCCTTCGCCTCTCCAGATGAAGCACAGAAATCACAAGAATGTATGCAAACATGAGATGTCTGACAGTCATGCTGTCCATCATGCAATCTGCTTTGAATGCAGAGTAGCTCGCAACGTCCACATTTCAGCTTGCACAACTGCAAATTGCTCTTCAGGTCAACTATTGCGCTTTCAAACGTTCTCATGAGCTCGTCAATGCTCGCTTGCCCGCTTTGGAAGCGAGCGACATTCGACGATATCCACTCGCGAACATGGGCGACGCGTAAATTGACCATACTGTCGATATGAGCGATCAAATTCTCAATCCAATGATCCTCCGGTATGTGGTGGCGAGAATCATAGTCTCTCCATGCACGAGACAGAGCTCGGAGAGCAACTTCGCGAGAAGAAGATTGCGACCCCGATGCCAATGAAAATTCAGTCGAAGTATCGGGCATCCCAATCGGGACGTCGTCATCGAGGTTCTGCATAACGCCAGGTTAGATGCGATTGCAATAAATGGGAGCAGAAGCGTTCTATACCTTCAGAGGTTCTGAGTCAGGATTGACCTCTTGCAGTCCAAATGCTAGAGCATTTGGTAGCATGGCTAAAAGAAGTTGTGCTCGATGCGAGGCCATCGATTCTTCGATGTGTTATTCGTCAGCTGAACCATGGATACTTTAAGAGTACATACGTGATAGAGCGCCCCAATCATTTGCCTGCACAAGTTCTAGTGAGCACTCCCAAAAATGTAGGTCAAGTCAATGATACCTTCAGCTTCGCCATCAAGGTCTTCATTACATGAAGGAACTCTCCTGCTGTGTTATGCGTCAGTTTTTGTTTGTCCAATCGACGTTTGAGGGTTGGGAACAGCTGATAAAATCCTTGTGACTCAATTACTGGCCTACATCGGAGCAATCAGCAATATATGGTCATGAGAGACATTTCACATACCAAGGGATAATATTCAACTGCCCAGCGTGGAGGCGAGAGATAAAATTGGCCTCTTGTTCATCTTGAACTATCTGCTGAAACTTGAGGGCGAACCTGAGTGATGATTTGAGTATGCATTCGTGTGGACACCGTCCTGGAGCATACTCTCGAGTAATTTCTGCTTTATCGGAATCTACAACATCCTTAAAGTCGATGAGTCAAAACATCAGATTTCAAGAGGTGGAAAAGTACCTTGATGATGATCACCAATGTCGACTGAAATAGACTCGGGTTAGATGCTGGGTCGAGGACGGTCGAGCTTGATTGGAATGACTGGAATAAGCCTGTGATCTCGGCTCAAGGCGAAGTTGTTCCGGAATAGCACCTACGTCAACGGCGTTAGGCAACAACCAGAAACACGTGGAGGGCAGCAAACCAAGTTAGAGATCGCCGTGTTGAAAAGCACGAGCAATGTATCTTCTTGAGCGGAACGCTCAATACTGTGAACACCTATGAAGGGAAGATATCGATATGGAATGTCCACCAATGGTTGGTTGGACGTACCTTCGAAATCCAAAGCAACAACAAGAGCATCCTTAGTCGGAGTTACTGACATCCAGACCCCTTCTGTCGTACGCATGGCTGATCCTGCGAATGACGTGTCCACAAGATGGTTCAAGGAAAAGCTTTTCCCCACCGATTGTTCGCCCATGGACGACACAACTTTGACCGGCTTGCAAGGAAAATTACACCGGATGAAATCAGTGTCGCTCAACTCGAGGCGTTCATGTAATCATACCTTTTTGGCCATATGACTGGAACAAAGATTCATACCAACCAAAAGACAGGTGATCGACAATGCGGTTAACATCCGCGCCAAGGAGGGACTTCTCAAGTTCGGACGAATACACACCATCCTTAAGTGGGATGAATCGATTCTCCCTCGTCACTGCGATATGAATTGGAATGAGGCAGAGGATATCCACCAACCATTCCCCAGCTCTGAATTTCGACACACTCCATTCTGCAGCTCCCAGAAGACTATTGGAAAAACCGGGATATGTAGTTGCAGAGATGACCATTGATTTAAGGATGGTTCCCGTTGGCTTCTTCGACGTCCTTTCAAAGTGTAGATAAGGTCGTGGAAGTGCGGTGAGAACATGTGATGGTCACGATCTGTAATGAAAACCAGTGTTCGCGGACATCTGTTACTGGATGATGTGATCGTCTCCCGCTGAACGGCAGAGAGAACCGGGAAGCGAGTCCACACATCGGTGTGACAATCAATAAGACAATTGTGTGCAGTGACATTCTCCGACTGAGCTCCTCCTCCTCGAACGCCTTCTCTTTGAAGGTGAACTCTGTCACTTTGCGAGTGATGTCAAGAGCGAATGATCGACAAGAATTCGAGTCAATATCAAGCATAACCAGGTGAACGATACTTCTCTTTATTAGAGAAGTCAAAAGCAGCGGCTGATCCAGGGGAAGATCCGGAATTTCGAGTGGAACGCCATCCGTCGAGCCGAAGGTACTCCAGTGATAGGCGGTCAAGGTCAATTCAGAGCCACACACGTGAGTGACAATCAAACAAGAACCATCTGGAGTAGAGTAAACTGCCTTAGGGATTTGGATGAGATTAAGTGTGGCAGGTCTGGCATACGTATATCAGCAGTCATCATTTACTGTAAGTTAAGCTCCTACCTAAACTGCATCGTTGTCAGGGAGTATATTCTGGCTTGTGCCAACGAATCGACGAGCAGTAATTCTTCGCTACCACAGATAAAGCAGGCATGAATGATAGAGACTCCTTCGCCATACCACTGGGTCAAGTTGATCGCACTGCCAGAAGCCTGGAAACCACGGGTGTTGTCGTGAACAAAGATGTGCAACATAAGCTGATTACGTGTTCATTAGACCCGTGCGGAAAATTGCTTGTGAAGCCAACCTTATCTCTAGCGACGACACTGAGCAATCGTTTTGACTCGTCGAATGCGAGAATAAATTCGCCAATTTTATCGCGATTTAGCTTTTTCCCGCGGCCCACATTCAAGGCGCCTTCGATCGCGTTGAGGCTTTCCAGAAACACCATTAGGTTCCCATACCGATCAGTTGTTGCGAGCAAGATCCTATCGCCTGAAAGAAGTTGCGCTCTCCTAAATCAAAAACGTCATATTGATGCACCACAATATCAAAAGCACTGACGCCACCGAATCCCGAGAGGTAACTTGAACGAGTGCGCATGCCTGCCAGCGAATCTTGG
>JABBWB010000563.1:0-19921 GCA_016628085.1 Suillus occidentalis
CAAGTTGTGTACAGCACGCTTTCTCGATTCCTGTACTTCTCTTCTTCTGACTAAGCCTTGTTGGACACCCTTCAAGTTGTTTTGTGTGGCCCAGAACTTAGAAGCCCCAGAGTCCATCTCATACTACTTACACCCGCCTTCGGTGACGCGAGATCCTCAACAAAGATGAAGGCAACGATATTCTCCTCCTCGGATGGGCCAGCTGGTCGTTCCTTCCTACAGTATTAAAGCATGAACACAAACACCACGCCGCCTCGTCATACAGCTCCTCCTGCGAGCCCATCATCCACCCCTCATTAGCACGATTTTCTCGGTTCGCTGCCAGCGCTTCAGCGTTCGCCCTCAAAACGCGCCACAATCAATACCACTGGAGCCTCGGCGCTGGAATTTCAACTTATTTCGAGGAGGATGCTCTATTCGCACCATTGAAGTGGCTGCTGGCCGCAAGAAATAGGTGACTGGCTCGCAATCGATCCTTGTTGATGTCATCATTGGCAACTAATTGCCATTTCACCTCCCACTGCAGCAGAAGTGGCTTGCGCAACATGTGAATGGCAACCAGGTCAAGCTCAGCCTGTGCCGGGGATACCAATGTCTCAAGGACGACAGACAGAAACTGTAGCGCAAGGTTCCAGCGGTGGGACAGGAGAGGTTTCTTATCAAGTTAGGTGTCGCGGATTGGTTTTCAGGTGAGGTCGTCCCACCTTGCATCAGTCATGAGGTCACCTACTAAATGCTCGATATCATGTAGTGCTTTCATATGCCTTATTTTCAATGCGCGACGAAGCTGTCCTGTCTTCGATCCAGTTTCAATTCCGACTTGTCTTGTCGTGGTCGCCCACATAGCTGGCAAGAACACAATCCTTGCAGAAAGCACGGCCCTTTCGTCACCACTAGAAATGCCGAAGCCTTGACGCGCAGAATCACACCCTCCAGATTTTCGTGACGAGTGAGAACAGGAGTCCTGTACCCAAGCTAGACACTGATTCACGCTCGCGAGCACTGTTTGATAGTTCACCTTAAACAACCTTTTGGCGCATTTTTACTAGAGCGGCAGTGCAACAGCAAGTTCAAGAGGGTCGCGTCGGATCCTGGTATCACTGCACAGGTAAAAGGCAAGACTTCTTTGGGAACACGATGGACACCAGGATACTTGGGGTACTGTCGCCTGTAACATTTCTGTGTCTATTAGTTAACTTTGCATCGACGGACTGAATGTCTCCGAGTCGAGAACATATAATCAGTGATATATGATTTGCTGAGAGCTGGCTAGCGATTGATCTATTTAAGACTGACGCCTGCGATCGCGGACTCCCACTGCACAGCTTATCACCTAAGCCATGCGCATGCGCGTACAGCATGCAAACAGCACTGTCAAACAGGGTTTCTCTATTACCTCCACTATCATCAACATTCCAAACAACCACCATGTCGCACTGCAAAGGCCGAGTCGAGTACGTCAGCGAAACAGACAGAGGCAAATCAGAGGACAGCAGTCAGACTCATCAAGACCAGTTGCTCTCCAGAAGCGCGAAAAGTATCCACCACGTTATGGTGCACAGCACCGCCAGGATGCACTTTGGGAAGGTGAGCGGGCACGTTGTGAAACCAATTGACGGACTAAATATCAAGCAGGAGGGAATGAGGCGCTCCCTCCTGGGTGGACAGAGAGTAAAGAGGAAGGAGATGACCAGCCATCATATTGGGACGACGTGTTCTTCATGTATGCAGCACACAGACCTTTACCAGGAATGCGACTAGGTGAGCAACGAAAGTAGGATGAGAGCGAGGCGCTCACAATAGACCATAGATTACCCCTGGGATCTCATTACTGGATGCGAATGGCACATCTCACCACTCGGCCGGTCCTACTTCGTGAACCACAACACTCGGACCACATCGTGGAAGAAACTGAAGGCCAGAACGTCCAGCAGGGAGTTTGATGCCAGAGTGCATCATCAAGTATGACAGCTCATGGTTGAACAGAAACCTTGCCTGCTTGGGCACCAGTGGCGATATAATGAGTGTCTCGGACGGTGGAATTCGCCAGTGGACAAGAGCTGGAAAGCCGGTGGGAGAGCCTTTCGAGATTGAGGGACGATTTGTACACATGATGGCAGTGTCTCCGGATAGATTGATGGTCGCAGGTGCATGCGGAGATGGCAAAGTACGACTGTGGAACATAAAGGAGGGGAGTTTAGTAGGTCAGCCGTGGGAGGGGAATATTGATGGAGTGTGGTGCCTCGATTGGTCACCGAATGGGGCGGAGGTAGCGGGCGGATCAGGAGACGGCACTATTCGACGATGGAACACGATCACTGGCCGACAAATTGGAACCCCGATGAAGGCAAGCGATAAATGGATATGGACAATCAAATATTCTCCACAGGGCGACAAATTTGCGAGCAGTAATGACGATACAGTCCGGGTGTGGTCAAAGGACAGCAAGCTGCTCATCGAGATCAAGGGACATGACGCCGGGGTGACGTCGTTGTGTTGGTCCAAGGATGGCGAATACATCTTCTCGGCCTCATTCGATGACACCATCCGAAAATGGCAATCGATGGACGGGAAAGAACTCGTCGTTATTCGAGGTCATACCAACAACGTCACATCTCTTTGTCTGTCTCCAGATGGATCGTATCTCGTCAGCGCATCAGATGACTGCTCAGTTCGCATCTGGGACCTCGAAACCAATCAGCAACTCGGAGACCCACTTTGGCACGATGACCAAATCCGTGTTGTTGCCATGTCCTCGGATGGACAATACTTTGCCAGTGCTATCTCTGGACTAGGTGCGGAAATCTATGTGTGGAGCCTGGAGGCAGCACTCAAACGCCCGAGTGACGATCATGTAAGTGTATTCGTGCATTGTCAGTGTCTTTTCTAAGTGGGATTTCAATTGTCGTCCTTCAGAGTGCAGATGGGTCAAGCAATGCTGAGCTCAAAGCAAGTCGTCTGTGCTTCCTTTCGCGCTATATCTCACTTTTTAATTAGGGACGTCCAGTTCAATCAAGAGATGCTGTACGTCAATCAATTGTAAACACCCTGATTCTTTGCTTATTTTTTTGTTAGATCTTGCACGCTAGTCAAGTCCCCAAGCAGCAGCCTAAACACAAACCCGGTGGCTTGGCGAGATATGTCAGTACAGTCTTTGGTGTTTCTTCTGCAATGCTAACATTTGTGTAGGGTAATGACTTCTGGGACACTGACACCACCACCGCGCCTGATCCCGCAGCTCCTCCTGCGAGTTCATTGTCTTGGCGCAATTTGCTCGGTTCGTTGCGTGTCAGCACACGACCTCCAAATGCACCACAATCCATACCGCTCGAGCGACGACGCTGGAATTTCAACTCGTTGAGAGGAGGAAGCTCCATACGCACCGTTGAAGTAGCTGCTGGTCGCAAGAAAAATGTCAGTGGCCTCCATCTTTTGATATCATGGAAATTAATATGCTTGCAGAGAATTTACGTTTCCCCTCCCAGCGCAGCAGAAAGGGCCCGCGCAGATGCAGATGCGGCTGCAGCTTCGCAACATGCGAATGGCAGCCAAGCAGGCAGTTCCGCGCAAGCAGGACAACCACAGTCTGTGTTGGGGACACAAGTGTCTCAAGGACGACCAACCGAAACCGTTACACAAGGGTCGAGTGGTGGCACGGGAGATACATCTTATGAAGTTAGCTGCTGCGGATTCTTCTTTGGCCGCCGTCGTCCCACCTCGCATCAGTCATGAGGCCATTCACTAGATGCTCTCTGTTGCTCGATATTCTGTAGTGATTTCATATGTTTTTTTTCTCAATGTGCCATGGATGAATCGGTCTTGTCGTTGATACAGTTTCTAATCTGACTCATTATGTTATGGTCGCCCACATAGCTGACAAGAATGTAATCCTTACAGAAAGCACGGCCCTTTCGTCACCACAGGACATCGAAGCCTTCGGCGGGAGCGGGACAGCAAACTCAAGAGGATCACATTGGGTCGTGGTATCACTGCACAGCTTAAAGACACGACTTTTGTTTGCAACATAGTGGACATTAAGATACTGGTGGTACTGTCGCTGTATAAAGTCTTCTCATGGTCTACCAGAGCAGTATGAGCACCCTACCGCTATGCAGCCTTGCGCACAATATACCCTACGGCAGGATGATCTCAGTCTGTGTGCGTGGAGGTGCAAGGAGTGCAGAGGCGCTTCTGTCAAAAAAGAAGCTGTTTGCGCTCGCTGAGAATTTGAGTGGTTTAGAGTCTTGCGGAATTACCTGCGCAGATGACACATGCGAGTTTCCCGTCTGCAGAACGTGAGGCGTTGGATATCGAGGGAGTGGTGTGCTTGAGCTGTGAGATCAAGGAGGTGGAAGATTTGGTGGAGGATGTGAGGGGTGGGTTGAATGGACTGGATGGTTGTGAGTGTGGGTTGGTGACGCCATCAGAAGTGAGTCACAATGGTGATGGAGTGAATGGGCTGCGTTGAATGCAGCCTTTGGTGTTATGAGAGCTGGCCAGCGCTTGATGTAATTAAAAACTAGCGCCTGCGATCACAGAATCCTACGGCACAGGTTATCACCTAAGCAGGGCGCATGTGGGTACGGCACGCGAAATAGTATTTCCAATGGGTCTCTTCATTACTTCCACTATCACCAACGTGCCAAATCATCGTCATGCTGGACGCAAAGGCCGGGTCAAGCACGTCAGCGAAACAGAGAGAGGCAGATAAAGGACAACCATCAAACTCATTAGGACCAGTTGCTCCCCAGAAGCGCGAAAAGTATCCGCCACGCTACGGCGCACAGCACCGCCAGGATGCACTTTGGGAAGGTGAGCGGTCACGTTGTGAAACCAATTGACCGACTCAATATCAAGCAGGAGGGAATGAGGCACTCCCTCCTGGGTGGACAGAGATTGAGGAAGGAGATGACCAACCAACATATTGGGACGATGCACTCTTCATGCAAGCATCAGACAGACCTTTACCAGGAGTGCAACTAGGTGGGCAACGAAAGTGGGATGAGAACAAGGCACTCACAATAGACCATAGATTGGTCCTGGCAGCTGATTCCTGGATGTGAATGGCACATCTCACCACTCGGTCGGTCTTACTTCGTGAACCACAACACTCGGACTACATCGTGGAAAAAGCCAAAGCTACAACGTCCAGCAGGGAGTTTGATGCCAGAGTGCATCATCGAGCGTGACAGTCCGTGGTATAACAGAAACCTTGCCTGCCTGGACGCCAGTGGCGACATAATGAGTATCTCGGATGGTGCAATTTGCCAGTGGACAAGAGCTGGGAAGCCGGTAGGAAAGCCATTCAATAGTGAGGCTGTAATAAGGATGGCAGTGTCTCCAGATGGATTGATGGTGGTAGGTAAATGCAGAGATGGTAGAGTACGACTGTGGAACATAAAGGAGGGGAGATTGATAGGTCAGCCGTGGGAGGGGAATGATGTCCAATTGACGTGCCTCGATTGGTCACCGAATGTGGCGGAGGTAGCAGGCGGATTAGAAGATGGCACTATTCAACGATGGAACACGACCACTGGCCGACAAATTGGATCCCCAATTAACAAAGGCTATGGACTCGGATGGATATGGACAATCAAATATTCTCCACAAGGCGATAAATTCGCGAGCGGTGGTGACGAAGATATATTTCGTGTGTGGTCAAAGGACGGCGAGCTGCTCGTCGAGATCAATGGACATGACAACGGGGTGACATCGTTGTGTTGGTCCAAGGATGGCGAATTCATCTTCTCTGGTTCATGGGATCACACCATCCGAAAATGGCAATGGATTGACGGGAAAGAACTCGTCGTTATTCGAGGTCATACCAACGACGTCAGCTCTCTTTGTCTGTCTCCAAATGGAGCCTATCTTGTCAGCGCATCAGATGACTGCTCAGTGCGCATCTGGGATCTCAAAACCAATCAGCAATTCGGAGACCCGCTCTGGCACGAAGACCGAGTCGAGCTTGTTGCCATGTCCTCTGATGGATACTTTGTCAGTGATATCTCTGGACCAGATGGAAAAATTTATGTGTGGAGCCTGGATGCAGCATTCAAGCGCGCTCGTGAGGTTGGCGTACGTGTCTAAATTACTTGAGTTTGTATTTTTTTAAAAATATGTTTGTGCATTGGTCAGGATGATACAGCGTCTAAAACGAAGCTTAAGGCGAATTGTTTTTCTTTTCACTCACAATTCATCTAACCTATTTGCCAGGGACGCGCAGCTCCAGCCAGAGATGTGCGCTATTTCATTGCGAATAACCCGATTCGTCGCTCATATGTCTTATCACTGGCAGATCTCTATCGCGCCTAGACAGCAAAGCAACAATAGAGGCTTGGCGAGATATGTGAGTCCAGCTCGATTCATCCTGAGATTTTGCTAGCCTGACACTGAATCAGGGCAATAATTTCTGGGGTGATGATACAAATCACACACCTCGTCGCTCAGCAGACGCGTCCTCTCTGTCTGGTCTGCGCAACTTCTTCAGCTCCCTGCGCTCCAGCACTCGATCTGCAAATGCCCCATCAATTCAGCGCCAGCCCCGGCGTCTGAACTTCAGCTTATTTCCTGTGACAATCTCCAGGCGTCCTGTCACTGTTGCCCCTTGCCGTGAAGAAGACGTGAGTCGCTCGTCATCGCTACCCTTTGTGATCTCACTCAAGTCATCTTGCAGAGATATGGCATTACTCCTGAGTCCGACGCAGAAGCAGCTGCAGCTATGCAACGCACAAATACCAACACAGCCGACAACTCGACGCAGCAAGGACAAGCTGTAGCAGGCCCACAAGGGTCCCATGGACGACCAACGCAAAGTGCTCAAGTGCAACCCTCTAATTTCGAAGCAGGAGAACCGTTGATAGGATGTTGTGGATTCTATCTTGTTCGTCGTCGGCCCGCATCGAATTAGTCCTTTCGTCAGTTTATGAGGGACACTTCGTCGTACGATGATTCTTGTTGGCGATCATTTCTCGACTGGAATAAGTCAACGCAAGTGTTTGGGGATAGAAGTGCGGATGTGAAGGAGAACTTGAGGTGGGCATTGGAAGGGGCAAATGACGAGGATAGTAAATATGAGTATGGGTTGGATGCTGTCATATGTGAGTGACGATGATGGGCTTCGGACGTGTGTACAGTGTATATCAGAATCTGCGAATACTGCCTTGTTATCAAATATGCCGGTCCTCACGAGCTGCCAATCGAGGCGCCCAGACAACCAATTTTTCAAAGTCAAACTGCTGCGGACGCACATTGGTTTAAAGGACGAGGCAAGCTCTGCTGCTGCCACCGTGACAGGAGAATCATCATATGAGATAGGACATTTCTTTTAAATTTGTCTATTTTGTCATCGACCCACCTCCGGTCGAATTCCTTCTGTTTGATCATTGGACGTTGAGTCTGAGGGGTGTAAGCGGGTTTGAAAGTGCAGCACAAATACCATTGCGTGAAGCTTGATGTGAATATACAATGTCTCTAGCTAATGCCTGACGAGGAAACAGGAGGTGAATGAATGCGAAAAGAGCTTCATATTGGCCTGTTGTCCTCTACTTGGTGGTAGTGTGCTGCGAAAGCCTGTTGCCGACAGGGCTAGTCATCACCAGATGAACCATCTTTGCCACTCAAATTGAGGCCAAGGAGATTGCTGCAATCCTGATCGAGACGCATTAGCATGAAACATACGAGAGCACAAGGCACTAACACAGAAGATATTGGTTCCGCAAATCCAAAGCATCACATAGGGTACTAACATGTTGGAAAAGCAAGGGCGACTGAAAAACAGAGGAGGGGATATGGAGGAGCAGACGCGAGGCAATCTTGATAAAATACTCCAAAGAACGCCGGGAAACAGATGTTCTCGCGCACGAAAAGACGCGTGGGTCCCTACAATGCACAGTACGGTTTGTCCACGAACCTGCGCTCCGCATCGCCTTCTTGTCATTTACAGTCTGGCTTCCAAAATCCAGCTCTGAATTTCCAGGCCGTCCGAGATGATGGCCGCAGGTCTGCAGGGCTAAAATACATGTGAGACGAACCCGAAAAATTAGCGACCAACTTACCTACACGAGAATCGTGACAGCGATGAGCGAGGCGCATGAACTGAAGCTGAGCCGGAAGACGCGATTGAAAGCAAAGAACGCAGAAGCGATAGAAGCGTACAATTCTTGTCTGCAAACTCTAGAGTCACGAATACATATTCAAGTCCACTGCTGAGGGATCTGCCCATCCACGAAGATGAGAGAAGAGGCAAAACCCTCAGTAGTGGGTTTGGGGGCAAAGGAGAGGTGATATAATGCCTAGACTGAAACTGTGTCCTTGCAAAAGACTGAGTCAGTCACCAAAGTACTGCGATGATGCAAAACATACCTGAACGGTATGCTGCCCATATGTCTAGGACTCGCTGCTGGGTGGTATCTGAAATCCTTCGAATATCTGTGCAACATGACAGTCAGAATCTGTACTACTCACCAGAGCACGAAGAGATGGAAAAATTTGTGCAAAAAAATGACAACTCACCTTTTAGCGTGAATGATCTCAGGTTGGGATCTCTAGGAATGCAATCCGCTTCCAGAGCAAGGGTGCGGAGCAGTTAAAATGAGGATCTGCATGGAGTTGGGAGACTGCAGTTGTGGATCAGCTTCTGTGCTAACCCCGGGATCGTTGGTGTTGAGAATGCTAGATGTGGTAAGTCGAGGAGCAGGTGGGACGGTCAGAGTTTCAAAAGTGTACTTGCTCTCAATCGTCTATAACCTACAGCTATGGATACTACTTTGGGTGGTGCGACAACAGCAACAGTCTTGCATTCTCTAGGTCCAAACACACATGTCCTAGTGTGAAGAATGTCTATGACGGTACGTACCTCACGAAGGCTGCGAAGGAAACCATGGGTATCGGGTTGACGGTTCAAGTTGTAGACTTGAAGAACGCAACAGGTGGTGATCTACGAGGTACTATACAGGAGAATACAAAGGTTAGTCTTGCATCATTTAGATCTAGCCAGCCACTCACACGAATCCTCTAGCTTATCTGGATTGAATCGCCAACAAATCTCACCTTCTGTCTAATTGACGCTCTTCGTATAGTCGCCCTCATGCGCCAGGCACCCCTCGTTCTCGTCAACCACACCTTCCTCTCTCTATTCTATGCCTCCCCACTCCTCCAGGGTGCTGATATAGTCACTAAGTCCCTCACCAAATACATCAATGGTCATTCGGATGCTATCCTCCCCTCTTCGTCTACGACAGCCCCGCCCAAAAGCTTCACTTCCTCCAGAATGCACACGGCGCCATATCCAGTAAATTCGACTATTGGCTCGCCCAGTGTGGCCCCAAAGATCTCGCAGTGCGGATGAAGACTCACAGTTTGAATGCACTCTGCATCGTCTCCTTCCTGACTTCGCACCCTGCCGTCGAGCACGTCATCTATCCCAGTTTCGCCTCACACCTGCGACACGTCCTCGCGCGCACCTCCCTCAGCACCTTCCCGCAGTCGACCCTCGCGCACGGTATACCCTACGGTGGGATAGTCTTGTTCCACGTACGTGGTGGTACAAGGAGTGCAGAGGCGCTTCTGCTGGAACGGAAGCTTCATACATGCTGAGAATTTCGGTGGTTCAGAGAGTCTTGCGGAGTTACCTGTGCAGATGACACATGGAAGTATCTCGCTGGGAGTTTGGGTGTTGAGGGATTGATGCGCTTGAGCTGTGGGATCGAGGAGGTGGAAGATTTAATGGGGATGCATTGGAGGGCCTGGAGGATGGTGATAGCGGGTGCGTGAGTGAGTTGGTGACACTATTAGATGTGAGTGTTTATGCTGATGGGGCGAATGGGCTGCGTTGATTGTAGCCTTTGGTGCTGTGGATATCTATCATGACATTGTCGCAAACATCTCTTTACCTATTAGATGGCGCAATGTTAACTTTTCATTGACGGTCTGAGTGTCTCATGAATATATGTACAATCAGCGAAATATGATTCGCTGAGAGCTGGGCAGCGATTGATCTATTTGAGGACTGACGCCAAGGATCACAGCATCCCACAGCACGGGTTATCGAATAAGCAGGGCGTCCGCAAGCATGCCTAACAGCTTTTTTCACCACCCCCACTACAACCGACGTCCCAAATAACAACCATGTCGCACGCAAGGGCGGCCGAGTCGAGTACGTCAGTGAAACAGAGAGAGGCAAATCAGGGACAGCAGTCAGACTCATCAAGACCAGTTGCTCCCCAGAAGCGCGAAAAGTATCCGCCACGCTATGGTGCACAGCACCGCCAGGATGCACTTTGGGAAGGTGAGCAGGCACGTTGTGAAACCAATTGACGGACTAAATATCAAGCAGGAGGGAATGAGGCGCTCCCTCCTGGGTGGACAGAGAGTGAGGATATAGATGGCCAAGCACGATATTGCAACGAGGGGCTCTTTGAGTGTACAGCACACAGACCTTTACCAGGAGTGCGACTAGGTCAGCAGCGAAAGTGGGATGAGAGAGAGGCACTCACAATAGACCATAGATTACCCCAGCTGGCTGCTCATTCCTGGATGTGAATGGCACATATCACCACTCGGTCGGTCCTACTTCGTGAACCACAACACTCGGACCACATCGTGGAAGAAACCAAGGCCAGAACGCCCAGCAGGGAGTTTAAAGCCAGAATGCATCATCAAGTATGGCAGCTCTTGGTTGAACAGAAACATTGTCTGCATGCGCATCAGTGGCAATATACTGAGTATCTCGGACGATGCGATTTGCCAGTGGACAAGAACTGGAAAGCCAGTGGGAAAGTCTTTCGATATTGAGGGAGAATTTGTAGACACAATGGCAGTGTCTCCAGATGGATTGATGGTCGCAGGTGCATACGAAGATGGCAGAGTACGACTGTGGAACATAGAAGAGGGGAGTTTAGTAGGTCAGCCGTGGGAGGGGAATAATGACCGAGTGTCGTGCCTCAATTGGTCACCGAATGGGGCGGAGGTAGCAGGCGGATCAGAAGACGGCACTATTCGACGATGGAACACGACCACTGGCCGACAAATTGGTCCCCTGATAAAGGGAAGTGATGAACGGGTGTGGACAATCAAATATTCTCCCCAAGGCGACAAATTCGCAAGTGGTGGTAATGACTATACAGTCCGGGTGTGGTCAAAGGACGGCGAGCTGCTCATCGAGATCAAGGGACATGACGTCGGGGTGACGTCGTTGTGTTGGTCAAAGGACGGCGCATACATCTTCTCTGCCTCGGCCGATCACACCATCCGAAAATGGCAATCAAATGACGGGAAAGAACTGGTTGTTATTCGAGGTCATACCAGCGCCGTCACATCTCTTTGTTTGTCTCCCGATGAATCTCATCTTGTCAGTGCATCGTTTGACTACTCAGTTCGCATCTGGGACCTCGAAATCAATCAGCAACTCCATCAGTGAATTCATGAGTCCTTGATTTGGTAGCCGTGGGAAGTATAAGATGATATCATTATGCTACGGCTGAATATACCTATGTATACGGCAATAAATATTAGTTGTCGGTACATAGCCATGAATCTCTAAAAAATCATTTTACCATGAGGAGTTCGCGACAAGATCACGACATTGCGCCGTCGTAGCAATCATTGAGCAATAACATTGTTAAGCCATATTTGTTGACTCATACCATATCCCTTCATTTATGTTTTAAACTACCAAGTGATATAAGACTTTATCGCGGAAAGAACCGTTAGCACTTGTAACCTAATTTATATTCTTATGAGAGTTGTAACCTAATTTTTATTCTTATGAGTGTCTCAACCAGCGAGGTATGATAGTGTAATTAGGTACCGTTTGTTGAGCAACATCATATTACCTCATTTATGTTTGACTTACAAAACTATATAAGATCGGTTCAAATATTGCGTGAATTACAATGCCATCCAAGATCATGCACGTGACCATCACCTTAGCCTCAAATTGAATTTTACCTTAGAATTTTTGAAAAACCTCAAAATCATGTGACCAGCGCGGATTAGCCAGCATAAGGATTTTCCAAGAAAATCCGATGAATAGACGAACTAGCTAAGGACAAACGGAGGAGACAATAGATAGACATAAAAACAATCCCAGTATTTGATGTTTCGGAGTTGTGAACAATATCCGCCTTGCGAACGCTATACTACCGTGACCTGCTGGTGCTGCAGAGACGGGGAAGCCATTTTCATGGTCTGCGGGGGCGGCGGACGAGGTGGGGACTGATGAGAAGGTAGCAGGATAGACGATGGCAGTGGTGATGGGCTATTGTGCTGCATATGGGGTGACATGACATACTGGTTTGGTAACAGCTGACCGACTTGCGGAGGAACATTAATGTTCCCAGTACGATTCGCAGTCCGCATACCATTGGCAGACGGCGTGCGCGTAGGTAAATTGCCTAGCAGCAACATGAGGGCTCGGCGTCCCTTCATGAAGCTGTACGGGCTGCTGATGAGGTGACGCTATGCCTGGCCACTGCCGTCCCTGAGGAAGTTTGATGTTGAGATTGGTGCCACCCGCCAGCTGCACATTGAAATGTGTGCCGTTTTGCACGAGGTGCCCTGGATACGGAACTTGCGCTGGGCGTCCCTCCGCGTTCTGTGCGAGCGCCATCTTGAAGGATTGCATTTGCTGCAAAGTGAGACCATTTGGCTGACGCATGACCACACCATTAGGCAAAGAATAACCGTTCATGGGAATGTGGTAACCACTGAGTGGGACAGATACCGGTACATGTTGGGATTCGGCCTTGGGTCGCGTTGGTGAGCAGGACTGATTGGACTGAGAAGGATCAGCAGGAGGAGACATCTGCACGTCTGTGGACTGATGTGCTGTGCCATTAATTGTTGTAGTATTATTGGTAGCAATGCCATTTGGTGCAGCGATCAGCCTGACTGAATCGCCATCTGACGTAGGAGTGCCAGCATGGTCTCCGTTGACCGCGTTCGTAGAAGCGGCGCGAGGGGGTGAAGACTGCTGCATTACCGTAGGCAAACTAGGGGATGCGATGTTCCCAACAACCGGAGGACGCATGGCACCGTTTGATGAGATGCGCATTTGCGGAATGGTAGATGGCGGTTGCATCGCTTTGACATGCGCCTGCATGGATATCGGTACACCATTCGGCATCGGAATGCCTGCGGGGGCTGCACGAGTAGCCGAAAGTGGCATACCTCCAGGATATACCCGCTGGATGCCATATTGATCGCGACGAACGCTGTACTGGGGTTGCGCCCCAAGGTGGTATGGGGAGACAGAGTGTTGGCGGCCGTCCACGGTCACGACAATGGTGTTGTCTGTCGTGAGGGCCTGATGGTCTTGATCTGACAATAATGTCATCATTTGACGGACGCAGACGAGCTGACATCTCCTCATCATCCTCGGGATGATCGCATCCATGCGCCGTGCATAGACTTGCCGTCGTCGCGTGAACATGGAATCATCGCCATGAATCCCGTAACGCTGAATGAAGGCGTCACGACGATCGATCGCAGCGTTGCCTAGGCGGGTTATACGGTGGCGGACATAGCGCACGCACTCTGCCTCCTCGTCTGCTACATTTGGTGATGGTGCTGACAGGCGCGAGGAGGAAAAATTTGCCTTCCAGTGACGTCGCGGAAATGGAAATGGAAATGTTGGGCGTTGACTCGGATAAGCATTCTAAAGCAAACAGGTAGTACTAGTAAGCGCTTGAATTCGGAATGTACTGCTTGTAGTCTTACCTCCAACACATCCTCATACCCGTGGTCACCTTCCTTTTGGCTCGCGAGGTCACGCTCCATGGTTGCATGGATGAGGTTGAGGCGTTCCTTAGGCCGGATAGATGCTTCGACAGCGACAGCCGGAGATCCTGGGTCCCCGCTGTCTCTTGCACGTAACTTAAGTCCAGTGATACGGTTAGTTTCGACCTTGGGCTTATGGGCTCGGCGTCCGTTCATGAACTTGAAGCTGCACGAGCTGCTGATGAGGTGACGCTATGCCTGGCCACTGCCGCAGTCCGAGTCCCTGAGGAAGTTTGATGTTGAGATTGGTGCCACCTGCCAGCTGCACTTTGAAATGTGTGCCATTTTGCACAAAGTACCCACCTTCATCCTGTTAGATCGGATCCCACAATACAGAGTACTTCAAGTTGGTGGCGATCTGGATAGCGTGATAACCTGCGAGTTCTGCCGGACATGATGGTGAAATTGTCTAAGGGTCGGACCCGCGAAAAAAACGAAGTAAAACACGTGACCGATTTCATTATGACACTGATAAGCGAGATGTGATGATATATCCTAGTAGTACTATGTACACAAACAATTACATTTTTTGCGTGGAAGAGGTCGAATCAGTGATCATTGGGGCGAGAAACACAGCAAAGAAAAAGTATGATATGGGCCCACAACGGGATATGTCCCGATTTCTTGTCAGCGACAGTTTCACCAGTACTGGTGGCAGCCGCAGCTGCAGGAGGCGTCATGGGCGTTGAGGCAGCCGCTTGCGCCTGAGGTTGAGGTTGAGGTTGAGGCGGATTCCGCCTCCGATATTCTGGCCGCTGTGCCACAAATAATGCCTGTGTAGATCGTTTAGTACCTCTGATCACCACAATCGCATCCGAAAAATACTCACTTGTTTATCCTTCATTCCTAGATTTCAACCGGATCCCTCAGAATACAACAAGTTTCGAGAGATAGAAGTATGAGCGTTGGTAGCGTCTTTCAAAATGCGCCAGCACTGGGTAAGGTGATCAGCTGTGGGTCAGATTGGAACGTCGGTTGTCGGGAATATCAGTGCGGGGGCGCAGGGACCCCTGATAGCCCAATGTCGGATGTCGTGGGATTATGATGAAGTTCCCAGCCGTGGGAAGACCCAGGCGCGTACATCAGATCGTCAGAGACTATCGATGAGGCAGTCTCCAATGCGCTCGTCGATGCGTTCACGTACTACATGGATGAGCGTCACAAGAAGTGGCTCGACAGAACCAACGAGGAGGTGGGTGGTGAAGGCACAAGTCCCAGGTGCTCTTTCAGCGTGTATGGCAGAAGCAGAAAACACACCTTAATTAGTCGTTTACAATGTGTTATAGAATAGGGACCGCTGAATGATTTCGAGAATGGACTGCGACGGAAGGAAAGTTTTCGGACTGCATGGCGAGCCTCTGTACGTTGTCAGGACAGTCAAGCAGAAAAGGTAGCAACAAACTCTGCACCACGTGCCGAAGATAAGGGGATAGCGTCTAAGTCGTATAAGAGCGCATATACTCAGCTCAGACGGCAGAAACGCACCCAACAAGCTGATTGAAAAGCTGCTCTGTAATGCGCTTGAAGAGGAGCTCGAAGGGCAGGTACAAATTGTCTGTGAACGGGCTGGCATCATTGAGAAGGTCTGTGGAGTCTTCGCGAACTCCTGCAGTTTTAGGGAGATCTGTGGACGGCCGATCAAAATTATGTGTAGCTGCTGGAGATCGAGTATGGTGTAATTTCCTGTACGAATCAGTTTATACCACGCCAAATTCCTTCTCGATGAAGCTTGCTTACCTCCAGTGTTCCATTGAGTGTAGATGTCATCTTCAGCTTTGCTTCCGCAGTTACACTGAGAGCAGTCGGAGTGGATCCCACGGAGAGGACGAATGGCTGATTGCTGACTTCCCTGTTATCTGACTCTGCCAGAACTTCTATGGCCATGGCCGCTGCGTCATGGGCAAGACGCACTTCCCCTGTCAATTGCGAGGTAGCTTCCTCCAAAGACGTCGATCCGTACGAGTATCCGGCGTGGGTGTAAAATCCAAACACTGAAATTGCCGAAGATGCGAACGCCCTCCTCGTGAATGCTTTGAAAGACACGGGCTCTGGGATTATCCCGGCTCGCCTATGTTTGTGAGTAATATACCACAATGGTATTCAAAGGACGTACTTTAGGCCCCCGTTCATTTTGATAAACACAGACCATTTCTTCGGGAGCTCTTGTGCTCTCTCGTATTCCTCCAGAAATTTCTCTAGATCTAAATGATCCAAGAGAATACGAACAGTTCCTCCATATCTTGCCATCTCAGCATGCAGAGCAGACAGATCATCCAACTTGTTCAATCCAACTGGAAAGCCATACAGAATCTGAAAAATGGGTGAGAGTCGGAACAAGTTTACATGCCTCTGGACTGACATCTTTGACTGTACCGTCGGCTACGAGACCCCCTTGCACGACTACCCAAACTTCCGTGAGTGTCGATACAACGACCGCAGAAGTTCTGCCGATATCTGAAACTAGCTGCAATCTCGTTCTTTCGACTGTCTATGAAAATCATCACAGTGAATTCCATTCGTGCTTGACCTCTCATACCTTGAAGTTGCTCTCCAGTCTCTGGCATTCGCGTGCATCTTCCTGCACTTCTCTGCGAACTCCGCGCGGTCCACGACGTAGGCGGGTGTTCTCAAAGCGTTGAATGGTTTGCCCACAAGATCAGCAACCAATGCATCTTTATTGGGGTTAAGAAAGTGCATTGGCGTTCTAGTCTGCAGTAAATATAACATAGATCCACCGCCACGAGAATAGCATGTGGGCGGGATGTATGGGATACGGACCGCGATGGCGTCAGACTGACTGCAGGGGGAAATTGTGTGTGCAGATGATGCAGAGCCAAAGAGCCTGATTTTAGTGTGGCCGTCAGTCGTCGTCGATGTATGCGTCAGAAACGGTGTTTAAGCCCAGCTGGAGTGCGTTCTGGAGTAGATTGTCATGTCAGAAAAGATGGAAAAAAGCCGGCTTCGATACGTGCTTCGCTGAGTTCCTTGTAGAGGTGGCGCATCAACGCAGAGTGCGCGATTGCATCCGCAGGGACAGTCTGACCGTTCAGAGAACCTGAAATAGAGAAAATTAAATCCGGCGCAACCACTCGCTCTGGTCTGTCCCAACGAAGTGCCAAGGCGAAAGGCAAGGAGCCTGAGTCGACACAGCCTCTTACTATTATGGAAGACGAGTTTGAGCTTGTAAACGACTTGTGGACCTCAGTACACAGGGCACGCCTTCTTCGCCTGGATAGCCTTGTACAGCTCTTATCTCTGCTTTGGCCTCACTCGGAATATTGAAGCTTGTGCTCCTGCTTGATCCGGTACTAGCCGATCTTCTACTAGATGAGGGCGCCCCGTGCTGCTAAGCGATGTTCTGCGAGAAGACGGCCCTGATGGATCTGCACCTGTCGGTGACACCAATCGCGGAGAAGACGACAAATACTCCATTGGTGAGGACATGTGCCCGCATAAATCAAGCGGTGGGATTTCTGTCACATACAACGTTAGATAACATGTATTGATTAATAAAAGAAAGCATACCGCCCTCTACTTGCTCTGTTTCAGCGTTGTACCGTACGTATGGCGTTTTGGGTTCCGTAATCTTCATAAGACTGTCTTTCTGGATCTCAGTCGACGCAAAATTCTCTTCATCCCATTGCAAGCTGCTACACACTCGAGGAAATTAACAAAAACACTTATTAGTAGTTTTATGTGAAGGCTTACTGTGATTGTGACACTGGTTGTTGTGGCGCTGCGTTCTTGAGGATCCCCTTTGGCTTTGGATTAGAAGGCTGATTGTATCGACATCCCTGCCACTGGGAACAATGGTGGCAGCAGGCATAGAGCATGAGTTGATTTATCCTGCGAAAAACCACGCGCAGGCTCCAGCGTGATGCCCAAGTCACTCGGGTCAACAGAAGGAGGTCGGCTGACGTTCACAGATGGAGGTTAGGGTGGTGGTGCCAGTGGGTGTGGAAGCTTTGTGGGCAACGGTGTTGGATATGAGTTTATCAAACTCAATAGCGCTTTCAACTGGGCATCGTCTGTGTCGTCATCGGGGTCATGTGCGCTGGGCACAATATCGGAAAAGAACTCAAGGTCGTCTGTTGACAGGGCAATAGACTTACACTCAGATCCAGGGCCTTTGGCACATGAGGAACGGTTGAGGAGGCGCGAAACGGCCGATGGCCAGGTATGACAGCTGAAATCGCGACATCAGGAGCTGCAGATGAGCTGGCTGCTGGGGATGAAGGTATGAAGATGGCTGGAGTGCGAGCGGGAGAAATATCACGTTTCTCTGACGCCTGGGGCTTTGTGCGCTCAACGCTGGAACGCGCGAATATCGACGGTAGTCGAGCATTTTCCATCTTTGCATCCGTAGAAGGTACTGATGATAAACGGTTCCAAAATGAGAGCAATCCTGTACTAGGTTTCTTTGGATGAGCTGCGTCAGTGATAGCAGCACGATCGCTAGGATTTGCCACCCCACTGGAACATCGTCCACAGGAATATCTTTCCTAGCTTTAACTTATTTATGTTCCCTAGTCGATTGACCCTTTGGAACTAAGGAGGAGTGTGTGTGTCATCTGTTGAACTTTGTTGGTCGTATCGACGTCAGGGGATCCTCGAGAAACCAATCCGTCTGCACTGGGGACGAGTGGGTTGTCGAGAGTACGATATAAGCTTTGGATACACAGCTATGAAAGGTAATTGCATACCGTCTTCGAACGTGCAGTATGTTCCATCCAGGCATGGAAGGTATAGAAAGAAGCACCTAGCTATCGGCGCAGTCAGCCTTGTATGTGTGTTGAAACTAGTGATCGCCTTCATACCTTCAACATAATCTCCAACTTGTTAAAGAATAACGGTTTGTTCCTTTGTTATCAAGGTCATGCCATACTCCAGATCGAGGTTGGATTCCCCATTGTAGTAAAAAGAGGAAGCAGAAGTCGGGACGCTGCCTAACACGCCCAGCTTTATCAATCGCTCGCTCGAGAGAATGAGTCATACCTCCGTTGATTCCTGCCGCTGAGAGCGCTTCGTTGCCGCACGAGTTCTTGAATATATGCTCGGAGAGAAAATCTCAGGAGACCGCGTCATGGTGGGGAAGTTCAGCGTCACAATGCACCCTGCCCAACCACTTTAAAGTGATGAGTCGCGACCCTATCATTGCCTGTGACGGCGTCGACAATCAGCGACTAACTGCCATTTCGACAACTCACCGAAACTCACCATGACCGTCTCGGGCAATTGCGTGGTGTTACTTTCCTCTTACAAAATTCCGTTAATCGGCATAACATCATGTGGCTCGGGCATGAAGGCCCCATTGAAAATGACACAATGCATGGCCTTCACAATGTCAAAGTTTCCTTCCTCCTGGTTTTGGATGCGAGTTCGAGCACTCGTCGATGAACGATTTCTGTTGTAAGGCTTATTGCGTTGAACAGGGCGCGAGGGAACACGGGGAGTCGATAAGGACGCGTATGCCATTTCGTCGTTGAATGGGAAATTTGGTAAGATGTCCGAGTCACGGTTGGGGTTCTGTGAGCTACCAGAGGGGCCTGCCTCTTGGTGGCTGGCTTGTGGATCAGACGCGAGTAAATCAAAGAAATCCCGTACCCAGTTGGCCTCGGGTGCCCCTGGGGGAGGATCTGGGACGGGATCGCGGTGAGATGATGTAGCAGGGGGAAAGGTCTGATCAGACTGTATTGATGGTAGTGCCTCAGGGTAGAAGGAATCAACATATGGATTGGGAACGGGACGAGAGCTGTCTTCGTGCAGACCAGGCCAAGGATTGGTGGCGTGAAGGGGGGGCTGGTCACGGTCACGGTGGTTCGCTGGAGCAGGTTGCAACTCGCTCAGGCTGCGATTCGATTGTCTTCGTAGTGAAGCGAAAATTCCGTTAATCGGCAAGCCAGAACTAATCTGCGAAAAGTGAATAATTGAGTTGCTTTAGTGACACTGATGATCATGATGATTCACCAGCGTTGGGTGCGTGGCGTTTCGACGCAATGATCTGGTTCGAGAAGGCTCAGAATCGCTCAAGGAGAACGGACGAGTCTGATTGTCCGGGAAGTGTGACATCGGAATCAGAACATGTGTTGGGAACGTATTTGTGTGCGTAGTTCTACGAGTCAGATTCGAAATGATTAGTGAGGAG